>JAGFPH010013947.1:8920-25006 GCA_018207615.1 Philaenus spumarius | reverse complement strand
TAATTGAAATGGAAGGAGTTGCGGTTAATACATGAAAGTACACAGTAGCTCTTTGATTCCATTGGTTTTATAATATAAGATTTCTTGTCACTAAATTTGCCGTGGAACTCACTAGTCATCGTTCTTCACTTGAAAGGTGTCATCAAGATTTTGCTGTTGTCTCGTCCCGTTGATGTGCGTAATTGCTCTACATTTTCTAATCATACTGTCAAATGTGTGGTACATTCAGTTACCCTTGAATGGAGTTGATATATTGTGATAACCAAATCAAGTATTAATGCTTTAAATTTATATTATTTTTAAATTGAAGTATTTCAGATAGAAACTAAAATCTATTTAATGTGTTTTGTTACACTATTTGTTCTGTATTTTTATATTATTGTCGCTACATTTCTTGACACACGTTGTTGTAAGTAATACAGAGTTTTAACTTGGTTCAGTTAACTTTAAAAAAAAATATAAATATATATATTTAAAAAACAAGCTTTATATAAAGTATTTATATTTAAAGGTACTATTTATTTTGTTTATCAGTGTATTGTAAAATTTTGCGGTGAATATTTTTTCTTAGGAACTACATCTAAACTTTAAAAAAAATTACTTGATATAAAACGCCATTGTTTATAATAATTCAGTTTTAAAATATTGTTATAATTCCCATAACTCGCGTCAATAACCAGAATAATTGTTTTTTCTCAAAGTACAGAAAAGCTAAATTTTTTTCTTATTATTTGTAGTTTGTCTGGTCTTTAATTTGTTGAGTTGTTTAGTCCTTTGAATTATTGTTCTCGTAGTATCAGCTGATATATTGTTTTGCCGACAGTTAGATTTGATTTCATGTCTCTTTAAATTAAATTGAAATAGGACTCTTTGTTTGTTTTGCAGATCCCTTTGTGCAATGCTTTATGTTGTGTGATAATTTAATTTGTATTTCTTTGTATGCAAACAACAAACAACAGAAGAAACACGCGTTAAATGAACATTGCAAGCTTGATTGTGTTTGAGTTAATAGTTTTCTTTGTAAAGTTAACATTTTTAAGATTTTTCCTTAAACATAATACTTTTATACTTATTTTCAAAAACTTTGTTATCCTGTTATTATAAATTTTCAGAAGTTTTTTATAAAGCCAAATAGTTCTGATATATAAAAGACAAATTTCTACAAAAGGAAATTTTACAACTTACGTTTCAATCGATATTCTCAGTACATATTTTTTTAGAACAAATACTTTATACTGAACCTAATTAATTATTGTAAATTAAATTATGAAGGTTAAGAAGAAATGGATGAACAATAATATTTGCAAAAATATAAAATGAGCTTAAAATCTCTAAATAAAATACACTTTTTAACAAATCGAGTTCCCTATTTCATATTAATAGATTGAAAAAGTAGGACTATCTATATTTTATAAAAAATAATGTCAACACATTTTTTAACATAGTTTACAGCTTCGTGTGACCATTTCTTTTAAAATAAGGAATATGTTTTAAACTAATAACTATTTACCATATTGTTGCGACTTACAAATTTTTTTTTTTAACTGTTTGTTCCCCTCTAGGTGGTTATACAAAAACTGGTAAATTGGGAGGTACACAATGATGTTTAGACTATAAGTTTAAGTATTTTGTTAAATAAATATAATTTGAATTAAGTTTGCGATTTTCTATTAAAGTATTACACTAATGAACGTTTTACATGCTTTTAAATTTAATTAGTATTAAAAGTGATAGTTGAAAAATTAATCATTACAAAAGCATTACTTTTAATTATTGCATCTATAGGCCTATATATATTTTTAAAAGTAAAACTTTTATAAGATTAAAAAAGAAATGAAATTGAAATAAATTAGATTTTATAATAATAAAACCATTTCAAAAATGTATATTTTAGAAATGATAGGACAACATTTTCTTAAGCGTGAGCCACTCCAAATATACATACATATACAAAATAACCTTAATGTAATTAAATAAAAAACAAATTAGAACCATGGATTCGTTAAATCTATACTGAATTATATCTTAGCAGCCATGACAAGATCAACTACCTGTTTACCACCTAGGCTACAAATAGCTAAGAAGTATGAAATATTGACTTATAAAATTTTTACAGATGATATCTGTGCTGGTGGTGTTTTAAATCAACTTGAAGTACATATTATATGATTTAGTAAGTATTTCGGAAAACAAATTATCTGTACGAATTACAAATGTTTTAATAGATGTACATACAAAGTGTTTTCAGGGTTGACTTATTTCAGTTTTAAAGGTTTTCTGAGATCTAGTCTTCTAAATTTAAGGAAGTTAACTAGTTGTATGAACACCATTACATTAATTATTTTAATAAAACTTATCTATAACACAAGAACTTGATTAGACCACAAATTGACAGAAATTGAAACCATTCAAATTATATTTTAAGGTAGAGATTTATTTTCGTTCCAGGATCAAAGGAACTACTGTAAAAAATAACAATAAGCTACCTCATTTGTAGATTCCGTTACGGGCGTCTTTTTTGTGTTAAACCACTAACGCGTTTCGAAGTTTTTACTTCATCATTAAAATTTTGTTCACTCTACTGAGTAGAGACAATATTACAAAATCAAATGAATACAAACACGAACAACACACGTGCGCACTGCATTAACGTTCAAGGTCAAGGTATTGCCTATAACCTTATAGCATAGATCATGAGGTTATCCAAATACAATGCTTATAGCGATGTTAAACTAAGATTTTTTAGCTTTGATTTTGTTGGCCGTGTTGTACATTATGTTTGAAGAGAAATTGAGTTGGTAGTTCTTTAAGCCATAAATGGAGATTTATAAATTAGTCTTTTGTACAAGTTCATTAAAAATAATGTAAGAATGGTTTATTTGTCTTGTAATTTATTGTACAAATCATTAATATATTGCAAAACATTTGGTAGTTTCTTTAGTCTTCAAATACGTTTTATGCAGAACAATGTATACCAAAATAAACTTGTTATCTCCTAGTAATTATGTTCACATAAATGTTAAGTTTGTTATATTATGCTTTAGTTGTATCTGTGAAGCTATTAAATAAAAAACTATTAAGTAAAATAACATTGTTTGGATTGAAAATACTTTTAATTGGTAGTTAATAAAATTTCATGAATTCTATTTTTATAAACTATAATCAGATTATATCTTTACTATATAAGTATATAAGAGCTCCATTAATATTTTAAAGTTTGACACAATTGTATAAACTATTGTCAATTAAAAATAGTATTATACCTGTTAATAGTATTTAAACGATTACTGTTTTATTTACTTATTTTATATTGCTATAATGAAGGTTTTGTCGATACTCCAAAATTATAAAATGTATCTTCCCTTTTATTTAAGTTTGTACAAATTACAAACCTACAGATCCCTCAAGTAGTTTTTTTTAAAAAACTGGCATTGGATTGAAATGGGACATTTTAGTCAAGCCTTCTTTATAACCACGCTTACTTGCTACTGTTATCTTTTGTACTTTTTCACAATATTATATTTACAGTAGTTGTACCTGTTGAGATTGTTGCTTTGTAATTGTGATTGAAGTTAGGACACAACAATCTAGACTCTTTTAAGATATCATGAAAGAAAACCTACCGGAATTCAAATCAACGACGCGACGGTTAAACAAAAAAGAAGAACTCGGTAATAATAACACATTTTGAGCATTTCTTATATTATAATCAGAGCAAAAGATAATATAATAAATATAATGTAAAGTCTTCATGTACTAGTCTCGTAATTGATTCATATGTGTATAGTATTCCTATTGTTTGGATTTAAATACCTATTTAATAATACTATTATAGTTTCTGCAATGCATTATTTGGTGATTAAGGGTTCAATATTACAGTAATAATTGTTAAGGAAGTAAAATCTTATATCTGATTCCACTCATTTAATTCCAGGACCAATGAAATAGATCAAATAAATTTAAAAAAAATGTATAAGAAAATAATTTGTATTCGGAAGGTAGAGAAATAATTAATTAGTTTAATAAATATTTCCCCGTTGTTTTTGTACGCAATACTCAAAATCGAATCACCTAAAAAAACTAAAAACAAAAACAAAAAACCCTGTACAATTGATGGAATCAAAACACTTTAACAAATTAAATAGGTTCAATCAAGTGAAGTGTAGATTAAAATGTTTTGAAGCCAGATGCTGCAGCACTTACAAGATGGAAGGTCACCATTGTTAATTAAATAATGGTATTAAATCTACAGTTTACAACACTCTTGTGGGTCGCAAAACCTGATTGGAAATCAAAGGATGTCTTGTTTTGTGATCTTTATGACATGTTGAGTCAAACCTATTCAGAGATGGTGTCTTCTTAGCATTGACTTTAAAGTAAACGTAATACCAAACAATTTGACATTATTCCCTTTATATAATAACAAATTTTGCTTATGTTCAAGGGACTGCATATATTTGTCTGTTACTAGATTGTATTAAAATATTTGCAAGTGATATCATTGATATATGAATTTCCGTTTAATTTTAAGCTGGATCATTGATATGATTTATAAATTCATAAGTTAAAGTATTAAAAATAAGTTAGTATAAATCATAATAATAGTTATAAAAAACAACAATGTTGAAGCTTAGTATCTAAAATAGTCTTAATCATGCAAATGTTTTTTTTTTTGTACATAGTATCAAACTGTACTAACAAGGTTTGAACCCTACACTGGACGGACGCGTAACTAAATATCTTAAAACTTGCAGTAACACTTTTAAAAACTGACATCCTTCATAAAATCACAAAGTATAAAACTGACATCCTTCTTTTCCATTATACTACATGAACTACTACTACTGTCCTTTATATACTAGCGACACAATTCTACATAGAACTGCGGCACATAATTAATTGTGTAAGTATCTTCATTAAACTCATTTACTAGTTGTAACTAGCTGACCTGTTTTACTCTAATACGACTTTTTAAATTGTGTGCCGAGATGTGTTGCACAAGTGTGTAGTTGTGCCAATAAATCGCGTTAAATTTATAAGGTCTGAATAAATGCTTTAATGTGTCAATCACCATATAAATAAATTTTGTGCTTAAAACCACACGGTAGAAGTGTAAACTTTTTTCGACATTAAAAATACGTAATATTATTTAACAGTATTTTTGAATGTTCAATTATTTATAAAAATAATTTGCTAACTGGAGGAAAAGGTGTTATTAAAAAAATTACTAAGACTTAAAAAGAAATGTTTTTACATTCCTAATTTTTGCATCGTTTATGTTATAACTAAAAATAAAAACACAGAAGACAGTTCTCACAAAAATACAATTGTGGATATATTCAATGACATTTTGAGCTGCAGCAAAATTATAACTAACTGAGCAAGGTGATATGCTACATATTTTATAACCTTAGCGATCTTAGCTAAGAGACAACCAGTATGGTTAATATTATAGTGCAAGATTATTGTCAGGCTTAAAGTTAAAATTAATAGAACTATACTATGCTTTAAGTAATGAAAACAATTGAATAATTTCTAAACATACCTAGTTTAAATTTGGTAACCCTGACACTAGCTCTAAATGTACATCTGACAAGTGTACCGTTTCATTTACTAACCTAGATACATCCATTTCATTATTTTCTACCGCAGCCAATCGTTCTTGCAAAGTTTCGTTAACTTGTACTGTTTATCTCAACTCTCCCCTTAATGTTTCATTTATTTCCGTTGTCTGCCTCCATCTTTGGTTTAGTAAATCGAACGCCTCCTGTACCGAATAGTCTACACCGTCTATTGGTATTTGGTCCGCCATTTTAATTTAGTATTGTATCAATTTATTAATTTTATTAATTTGAAACTTATTTATTAATTTTATAAACAATAATTATTTCACATAAACCCTTTTTATTGTCATTAGTGACGCGTGTACCTAATATTACTCAGCATTTCTCCGCGCAACACATTTTATATCCTAAATTACGTAAAACCTTTACTATCGTAAACTTTAGGATTTGTCCAGTAGCGATTTGGTTTAGCATTAGCTGCCCAAATACTATGCCTTTCCTTTATGCGTAGTTAACTATCCCATATCGTTTACGTTAGTAAAAATTTTCTAACCTATCATGCATGATTTTCTGTATTTTCATATTAATCTGTATTTATACAAGCATTATTAAAACAAAATTGTTCGATCCATTATATAAATTTAAAACATTCCAAAAAAATCTATTACTTAGTAAAAATAATTTTAAAAATTTTTTTAGACCATAAAGCTTTGCCTTTTCTTTTTGAAGAATCCCACTTCTCGACACCAGTTGTAACGGGGCCCGCCTCGTTGGGTTCGGCTCTCCTGCGACCGAATCCTGGAAGCGGCGTTTTCCCTGGTCGGGCTGTGCCTTTCTGTCCTCGTGCGGATGTACGGGCGTTGTCAGGATGGTGGTTTGCGAGCGGGTTCTTCAATAATTTGGTAAACTCATGATCAGTTGAGACGTTTATTGAACCATTTACAAACAACTACTCTGTTGGTTCCGACTATCCTAAAACTAATGATATGCCATAAGGCCAAAGCAGAATCAATCCCCCATTTATATTGAGTCTAAACGCGGACGCGTTCACTTCCAGACTGCCTGATGCATCTCCGGATGCTTTCCTCTAGCGTCCCCCTCCCTTAGTTAATAGGAATTGTCTTCTCAGCAATGTACCTTTAGCCAGCCTATACTGTGTCCGCTGTTAGTGGACCATTTAATATTTATTATCTTTACTTATTATTTATAATTAATTACGAGTTGAGGGGTATCCATCACACAATATCTGAAAAATAAAAACAACTTACGGAAAAAATCCGTTATGGAAGACTACTGTTATGTAATTGACTTAATATTATACATAAACTAGCTGGCCTAATCCGGCTTTGCACAGATAGTCAAAACAAAGTTAAATGTGTATTACCAAAAGTTTATTATATCAATAAATATATTACACTATGTATTTCGTATGGGGATTTTTAGTAAATTAGATCCCCCCAATCCTCCCCTAAAATTTATAATGTTTTAAAAACCTTTCTTACCGAACATCTATGGCCCTAGGGGTACCTACATACTAAATTTCATTTCAATCCGTTCAGTGGTTTTGGAGAAATCGTGATTTAGAAACTTTCAGCCCCCAAACCCCATTAAGATTTAAAATTTTTTTAAACTGTTTCTTATCAGAACCTACGGCTCTAGTGGAAGCTACATAGCAAATTTCATTCCAATCTGTTCTGTAGTTTTACAGAAATCGTGATTTAATAACTTTGACCTTCCCAAAGCCCCCTAAAATTTCAAATTTTTTGAAACCATTTCGTATTAGCACATACGGCCTTAGAGGGAGCTACATTCAAATTTCATTAAAATCCGTTCAGTAGTTTTTGAGAAACCATGATAAGTATGTAAGTGGATTTGGCTTTTATATATATAGATTGACAGAAGATAAGTACTTTATACTATAGTAACTTATGAGATGTTTATTAGGTTAGATAATACAGAGATAGTGATTTCAAATTATTTTTTTTCAATCATTCTACCTCTTTTAACATTATAGTTACTTGATACTTAAAAACCATATAAAATAACCTTAGCACAATTTAAAATTGTGTAAACATTGGATAAGTTGTACAAAAACATGGGAAAAATATCAGAAAAATAAAAAATATACAGAAAATATCCGTTATTTCGGCCTACTGTTATGTAAATGACTTAATTTTATACATAAATTGACACAAGATAAATTCTTTATACTATAGTGAATGTAAGGAAACGTTATGAGGTTACAGGTAGTTTAGAGAAAGTATGATTCGAATTATATTTTTTCAATCATTCTATCTCTTTTTAACATTATATTTACCTGATACTTAAAATCCAAATAATAACCTCACCTCACCTTAAAATTGTGCAAACATGGGATGAGTTTTAAAAAACACTAGCACAATATCATAAAAATAAAAAAAAAACTTACGGAAAATATCCGTTATGTAGGACTACTGTTACGTAATGACTTAATAATCTTAAGTCATAAATTTACACAAGATAAATAATTTGTACTATATATAGTAAATGAATGGAAATATTATCAGGTTTTAGGTAGCTCTGATGACGTGATTGAACAATATCAGAAAAATGAAAAACTTACAGAATATATCCGTTATGGAAGACTACTGTTATGTAATTGACTTAATATTATACATAAACTAGCTGGCCTGATCCGGCTTTGCACAGATAGACAGAACAAAGTTAAATGTATATTAACAAAATATTTATTATATCAATAAATATATTACACTATGTATTTCTTATTGGGATTTTTAGTAAATTTGATCCCCCAAATCCTCCCCTAAAATTTAGAATGTTTTGAAAACCTTTCTTACCGAGCATCTATGGCCCTAGGGGAAGCTACATACCGAATTTTATTCCCATCCGTTAAGTGGTTTTTGGAGAAATTGTGATTTAGTAACTTTGAGCCCCCAAACCCCTTTAAGATTTCACTTTTTTTAAACAGTTTCTTATCAGCACCTACGGCGCTAAAGGAAGCTACATAGCTAATTTCATTAAAATCTGATCTGTAGTTTTACTGAAATCGAGATTTCGTAACTTTGACCTCCACAAATTCCAGTAAAATTTCGAACTTTTTAAAATTCGTTCTTATTAGCACCTACGGACTTAGAGGGAGTTACATACCAAATTTCATTGCAATCCGTTGAAACCATGATAAGTATGTCAGTGGATTTAGCTTATATATATATATTGACAGAAGATATATTCCTTTATACTATAGTAACTGTATGAGAAGTTTATCAGATTAGAGAATACAGAGAAAGTGAGTTTAAATGAATTTTGTTCAATCATTCTACCTCTTTCAACATTATAGTTACTTGATACTTAAAAAACATATAATAACCTCAGCACAATTTAAAATTGTGCAAACATTGGATATGTTGTACAAAACACTTGGGGAAAACATCAGAAAAATAAAAAATGTACAGAAAATATCCATTATGTCGGCCTACTGTTATGTAACTGACTGAATTTAATACATAAATTGACACAAGATACATTCTTTATACTATAGTGAATGTAAGGAAACGTTATCAGGTTACAGGTAGTTCGGAGAAAGTATGATTCGAATTACTTTTTTCAATCATTCTGTCTCTTTTAACATTATATTTAACAGATACTTAAAATCCAAATAATAACCTCACCTCACCTCAAAATTGTGCAAACATGGGATGAGTTTTAAAAAACACGTGAACACTATCAGAAAAATAAAAAAAACTTACAGAAAAATATCCACTATGTAGGACTACTGAGACGTAATGACTTAATAGTATTAAGTCATAAATTTACACAAGCTATTACTTTGTACTATTGTAAATGTATGGAAATATTATCAGATTTTAGGTTGTCTGAGAAAGTGATTTTAAATTTCAATTTTTCAATCATTCTACCTCTTTCAAAATTATAGTTAACTGATACTTAAAGACCAAATAATAACCTCACCTCACCTTAAAATTATGCAAACCTGGGATGAGTTATACAAAAACATGTGAACAATATCAGAAAAATAAAAAACTTACATAAAATACCCATTATAGAGGACTACTGTTAAGTAATTGACTTAATATTATACATAAACTAGCTGGCACGATCCGGCTTTGCACGGATAGATAAATCAAATTGAAATGTATATTAACAAAAAATATATTATATCAATAAATATATTGCACTATGTATTTCTTATGGGGAGTTTTAGTAACTTTGACACCCCCCCCCCCCAAATACATACCAAATTTCATTCCAATTCGTTCAGTGGTTTAGGAGAAATCGTGATTTAGTAACTTTGACAACTAAAACCCCACTGAACTTAAAAATTTTTTTAAAATCTTTCTTATTAGCACATACATCCTTAGAGGGAGCTACATACCTAATTTCATTCCAATCCGTTCAGTAGTTTATGAGAAACCGTGATAAGTAAGTAAGTGGATTTGTCTTATATATATATATATAGAGATTGACAGAAGTTAAATACTTTATACTATAGTAACTGTATGGAAAGGTTATGTTGTTAGGTTAGAGGATACAGAGAAAGTGATTTCAAATTTAACTTTTCATCATTCTTATCTCTTTTAACATTATATTTACATGAGAATTAAAAAAAAAACCAAATGATAACCTAAAATCACCTCAAAATAGAGTAAAAATTGGGTGGGTTGTACCAAAACATGTGCACAATATCAGAAAATTAAAAAAAATTACAGAAAATATCAGTTATGTAGGACTACTATAATGTAATTGACTTAATAATATTTAGTCATAAATTTATACAAGATAAATACTTTATACTATAGTAACTGTGAGAATCAGGTTAGAGAATTTAGAGAAAGTGATTTCAAATAATTTTTTTTCAATCATTCTACCTCTTTAAACATTATAGTTACTTGATACTTAAAACCCATATAATAACTTCAGCACAATTTAAAATAGTGCAAACGTTGGATAAGTTGTACAAAATGGGAAAAATATCAGAAAATTAAAATTTCCAGAAAATATCCGTTATGTCGGCCTACTGTTATGTAACTGACTTAATTTTATACATAAATTGACATAAGATAAATGCTTTATACTATAGAAAATGTATGGAAACGTCATCGGGTTACAGGTAGTTCAGAGAAAGTATGAGTCAAATTTAATTTTTCAATCATTCTATCTCTTTTAACATTATATTTACCTGATACCTAAAATTCAAATAATAACCTCCCCTCACCTTAAAATTGTGAAAACATGGGATGAGTTTTAAAAAACACTAGAACAATATCAGAAAAATAAAAAAACTTACGGAAAATATCCGTTTTGTAGGACTACTGTTACGTAATGACCTAATAATTTTAAGTAATAAATTTACGCAAGATAAATACTTTGTACTGTAGTAAATGTATGGAAATATTAAAACGTTAGGTAGCTCTGTGGAAGTGATTTAAAATTTCAATTTATCAATCACTATACCTCTTTTAAAATTAGAGTTACCTGATACTAAAAGACCAAATAATAACCTCATAACACCTTAAAATTGTGCAAACAGGATGAGTTGAACAAAAACATGTAAACAATATCAGAAAAATGAAAACCTTACAGAAAATATCCTTTATGGAAGACTAATGTTATGTAATTGACTTAATATTCATAAACTAGCTGGCCCGTTCCGGCTTTGCACAGATAGACAAAACAAAGTTAAATGTATATTAAAAAAAAATGTATTATATCAATAGATATATACTATGTATTTCTTATGGGGATTTTTAGTAAATTTGATGCCCCCAATTCTCCCCTATAATTTAGAATGTTTTGAAAACCTTTCTTATTAGAACCTACGGCCTTAGAGGGAACTACATATCAAATTTCATTCCAATCCGTTCAGTAGTTTTTGAGAAACCATGATAAGTATGTCAGTGGATTTGGCTTTTATCTATATAACGCTGAAATACCACTGACTGACTCACTCATCACAGTATCTCGAAAACTGTATCTCCTAGGAATGTGAAATTTTGTACACTTATTGCTCATAGGCCCTAGAGGCGCAATAAGAAAGTATTTTAAAATATTTCGCGTTTAAGGGTTGAAACAACCCCTAAAACCCTAAATATTATACCACTGACTGACTCACTCATCACAGTATCTCGAAAACTATTCCTTCTAGGAATGTGAAATTTAATACACATATTGCTCATAGGCCCTAGAGCCGCAATAAGAATGGATTTTAAAATATTTCGCATTTAAGGGTTGAAGCAACCCCTAAAACAATGAATCTATATATATAAAGATGAAATACCACTGACTGACTCACTCATCACAGTATCTCGAAAACTATACCTCATAGGAATGTGAAATTTGGTACACATATTGCTCATAGGCCCTAGAGGCGCACTAAGATAGGATTTTAAAATATTTCGCGTTTAAGGGTTGAAACAACCCCTAAAACCATAAATATTGTTTATTTATATCACAAAAACTATATGGCCTAGAAACGTCGAATTTGGTACACAATTTGCTCATAGGCCCTAGAGGCGCACTAAGAGAGGATTTTAAAATATTACGCGTTTAAGGGTTGAAACAACCCCTAAAACCATAAATATTGTTTATTTTATATCACAAATACCATAAGGCCTAGAAACGTCGAATTTGGTACACATTTTGCTCATAGGCCCTAGAGGCGCATTAAGAAAAGATTTTTAAATATTTGGCCTGTAAGGGTTGAAGCAAGCCCTAAAACAATAAATCTGTATATATAAAGCTGAAATACCACTGACTGACTCACTCATCACAGTATCTCGAAAACTATACCTCCTAGGAATGTGAAATTTGGTACACATATTGCTCATAGGCTCTAGAGGCACAATAAGAAAAGATTTTTAAATATTTGGCCTGTAAGGGTTGAAGCAAGCCCTAAAACAATAAATCTATATATATAAAGCTGAAATACCACTGACTGACTCACTCATCACAGTATCTCGAAAACTATACCTCATAGGAATGTGAAATTTGGTACACATATTGCTCATAGGCTCTAGAGGCGCACTAAGAAAAGATTTGTAAATATTTGGCCTTTAAAGGTTGAAGCAACCCCTAAAACAACGAATCTATATATATAAAGATGAAATACCACTGACTGACTCACTCATCACAGTATCTCGAAAACTATACCTCTTAGGAATGTGAAATTTGGTGCACATATTGCTCATAGGCTCTAGAGGCGCACTAAGAAAAGATTTGTAAATATTTGGCCTGTAAGGGTTGAAGCAACCCCTAAAACAATGAATCTATATATATAAAGATGAAATACCACTGACTGACTCACTCATCACAGTATCTCGTAAAATATACCTCTTAGGAATGTGAAATTTGGTACATATATTGCTCATAGGCTCTAGAGGCGCACTAAGAAAAGATTTTTAAATATTTGGCCTGTAAGGGTTGAACAATAAATCTATACATATAAAGCTGAAATACCACTGACTGACTCACTCATCACAGTATCTCGAAAACTATACCTCCTATTAATGTGAAATTTGGTAAACATATTGCTCATAGACCTTAGAGGCGCACTAAGAAAGGATTTTTAAATATTCCGCGTTTAAGGGTTAAAACAACCCCTAAAACCCTAAATATTATACCACTGACTGACCCACTCATCACAGTATCTCGAAAACTATACCTTCTAGGAATGTGAAATTTGGTACACATATTGCTCATAGGCCCTAGATGCGCACTAAGAAAGTATTTTAAAATATTTCGCGTTTAAGGGTTGAAAAAACCCCTAAAACCATAAAAAAAATTATTTTATATCACAAAAACCTTATGGCATAGAAACGTAGAATTTGGTACACATATTCCTCATAGGCCCTAGAGGCGCACTAAGCAAGGATTGTAAAATATTTCGCGTTTGAGGGTTGAAGAACCCCCCTGGAATACCCCCTCATAATCTTTCTCTGAAAGATGGTGCTGCTATAATGCTACTCCGCAACTTAAACCCTCCCAAACTTTGTAACAGAACCAGGCTGCAGGTGAAAACTCTGCATAAACATGTTATTGAAGCGACATTATTTACAGGCGTAGGTCAAGGAGAAACTGTCTTTATTCCCCGTATTCCTCTTATTCCGTCGGACTATCATTTTGAATTCAAACGTCTGCAGTTCCCTCTAAAGTTATGCTATGCCATGACTATCAACAAATCACAAGGGCAGAGTTTGAAAATGGCTGGCGTAGATCTGAGAAGTAACTGTTTCTCCCATGGCCAGAACATACGTAGCATGTTCCTCATCTGACAGCCTGGTCCTCCTTCTGTTAGAAAATAAAACTAAAAATGTGGTTTACAAATAGGTACTTAGCATTTAAGAAAAAATAAACAACATAAACTTTGGTAGCCCGCACTTACCTGTTGTTAACAGAAGGTCAACACCTAGCTGTTAAAAAAAGAAGAGAAAAAAAAAGAAAAAAGGTATATGAAATAAGAAACTAATTTAGATTAAAAATTAAAAAAAAACATTTAACTTTTGCAAAAAGTCCACTTTACTTATTGAAATTATTCTAAGAATGTAATTCTTTAGATTTATATAAGTAATTATCAATTTTAAACTTAACTTAACTTAATGGACTGATTTAAGTAGTCCATTTATTCTAAGAATGGAATTTATTTAAGTAATTATCATTGTTAAACTTAACTTTTACTAATTTAAGTGGTCCCTAATCCTAATGATATTAAACCGTAGCTAAGCACGGGTACTTTCAGCTAGTCTATATATATTGACAAAAGATAAATACTTTATACTATAGTAACTGAATGAGAAGTTTATCAGGTTAGAGAATACAGAGAAAGTGAGTTTAAATTAATTTTTTTCAATCATTCTACCTCTTTCAACATTATAGTTACTTCATACTTAAGAACCATATACTAACCTCAGCACAATTTAAAATTGTATAAACATTGGATAAGTTGTACAAAAACATGGAAAAAATATCAGAAAAATAAAAACTGTACAGAAAATATCCGTTATGTCGGCCTACTGTTATGTAACTGACTTAATTTAATACGTAAATTGACACAATATAAATTCTTTACACTATAGTGTATGTAAGGAAACGTTATCAGGTTACAGGTAGTTTAGAGAAAGTATGATTCGAATTACATTTTTTCAATCATTCTATCTCTTTTAACATTATATTTACCTGATACTTATAATCCAAATAATAACCTCCCCTCACCTTAAAATTGTGAAAACATGGGATGAGTTTTAAAAACACTAGAACAATATCAGAAAAATAAAAAAACTTACGGAAAATATCTGTTTTGTAGGACTATTGTTACGTAATGACTTAATAATTTTAAGTCATAAATTTTCACAAGATAAATGCTTTGTACTATAGTAAATGTATGGAAATATTATCAGGTTTTAGGTAGCTCTGAGGAAGTGATTTCAAATTTCAATTTTTCAATCACCATACCTCTTTCAAAATTATAGTTACCTGATACTTAAAGACCAAATAATAACCTCATCTCACCTTAAAATTGTGCAAACATGGGATGAGTTGAACAAAAACATGTTAATATCAGAAAAATAAAAATCTTACAGAACATATCCGTTATGGGAGACTACTGTTATGTAATTGACTTAATATTATACATAAACTAGCTAGCCCGATCCGGCTTTGTACAGATAGACAAAACAAAGTTAAACGTATATTAACAAAAAAATTATTATATCAATAAATATATTACACTATGTATTTCTTATAGGGATTTTTAGTAACTTTGATCCCCCAATCCTCCCCTAAAATTTAGAATGTTTTGAAAACCTTTCTTACATAGCATCTATGGCCCTACGGGTAGTTACATACCAAATTTTATTCCAATCTGTTAAATGGTTTTGGAGAAATCGTGATTTAATAACTTTGAGCCCCCAAACCCAATTAAGATTTAAATTTTTTTTAAACTGTTTCTTATTAGCACCTACGGCTCTAGTGGAAGCTACATAGCAAATTTCATTCCAATCTGTTCTGTAGTTTTACAGAAATCGTGATTTAGTAACTTTGACCTTTCCAAAGCCCCCTAAAATTTCAAATTTTTTGAAACCCTTTCTTATAAGCACCTAAGGCCTTAGAGGGGAGCTACATATCAAATTTCATTATAATCCGTTAAGTAGTTTTTGAAAAACCATGATAGGTATGTCAGTGGATTTGGCTTTTATATACCGGGTGTCCCACGAAGAGGTCCTTATTTTTGAATTAATACATTAGATGCACTGAACACTCTACAAACCTGAAACTCAACTGTCCTAACATACACATATGTAAAAGAAATACACCTTAGTGTTGAGTATTCATACTTTAAACTAGGTAAACTCACCTTTGATCATTACGTCAACTGTCTCCCGTAATCTTGACCGGTCCGGCAAGGGTGGGGATCTGTCGTTGAAAGTATGCTTTAAAATTCGTACAGCAACTAGTTTTATTTACCATTATTGTCAAGTTTGACATTTTAGTTATATTTCAGTTTAATTGTTTT
>JAGFPH010013946.1:3532-23237 GCA_018207615.1 Philaenus spumarius | reverse complement strand
GTTACAAAAAAAATCATTGCTTGATGACATATCTAGAGATAAAAAATAAACACATTTTTTTTAAATCTTCACAATCGGTCCATTAGGAGAGGCTGGGCGATTGGAAATAGGTTTTCGACAAAAATCATTTAATAATATAGATTATTATTTGAAAATATAATTAATTATAACAAAATACTACGAGATGCTCTTCTCTTTTAGTTATTGTTTTCTCACTTTAAAATAGGATTTACAAAACTTTTATAAATTAACGAAATGATTTACAAACGCAATAAAAACAAATACTAAAATATACTTTATTATGAAAACTAATGAATAAAAACGTGAATCCAGAATACATAAATAGAATAGCGTGATCGGACCAATGGAGCGTTTGTGGCAGGACCTTTTAGTTTCGAGCGCAATTTTATTGTCTTTAATCAACTACATTAAAAACCAAAACGGGTTTTTGGAGACAAAACATGTTTAAACAACAATTTTAGTACTTGTAATTTCCTACAAGTTTCCCGCTGACGAAACATCGTAACTTGAAAAATTAAAAATCCTTGCTTACTGAAAATTTTATGTCAGATGATTCCTGAATTAAAGTAAGTTTGCATTTTACTTTTTCAATGTGTACAATTACGTAAAAATATATTTCATGTAGAAAATGAGATGGGTAGAATCCCACATCTTTCCTCTAAAAAATGTTTTTTTAAAATTAAAGATAACTCAACCCATAGGCTAAGTCACCTAAGGAGAGCATAGCAGTTGTTTACGTTTACGCATCGACAAAACTATTTGGTCTCTGTGAAGTTGACACTAGGGGCGGGCACGTAATGTACAGTCCCAATAAAGAAGGTACAGTCCGCGCGGCGATGCTGCTGGCGGTACCTGTTGGCCTCGATCCAAACTAGGCATTTTCGACTGTTGAAAAGTGTTACCTCTGATAACATGGGGGTTTCGCTTCTTATAGTGTTGTTTCTTCAATGCTGATTGACAAAGAATCAACGTAGAGCAAAACCACTTTAAATACAAAATTTTAAAGGTTGTTCTTATATGGTTATAGACCATACTAAGCCAGATTTTTCCAAATTTTAATTTTAAAACAAAAATTTTGTAAATTTTGGGACTTTGGGATCTAACAAACAAAAATCAACGAAAACACTTACTGTATTAAATTCATCTAGGGCTTGGCACCGACTTCAAATCGTTTTGCAGTAAATATAATAATTTGTTATTATAAAATAAAATATGAATAGGTTCTTATAGGAATTGTGCGATCGGAATAATTACATAAATACTTCATAATAGAGTTATTGTTACCTAATTGTAACCCAATTAAATTATTTTTCACTTTTTAGTGTCTATATTGTTATTTTTTGAAGTCGGTTTAGTTTTTTTTTAAAGTTGTTTATTTACTGGCATAAATGAATTCTTTTAACCTTACTCTACAAAAAAGCTATAGAACAATTTGGGTTGGGGTATAATTATTTGGCGAATTTTTGAAAATATGCTTGCAACACGCACCGAAATGGCATGGAATTGCATAAAATTAGCATGAACAGTTTCGCGTGCGTGTTGCAAGCATATTTTCAAAAATTCGCCAAATAATTATACCCCAACCCAAGTTGTGCTATAGCTTTTTTAATGGTTAAATTACAGCATACTTACTTGGTTTATGTAATACATTAGCAATTTCTTGCCACGCCAGTTCATTTACATTTTTATCTCTGTAATTCTCTATCATATCATCCCAAAGGGCTGGACGCTTCCTTACTTCATCAATCGAAACACTTACCATACTTATAACTGCACTTAAACAAATCACAGTATAAACAAACTCCAGCAGGTTGACGATGTACACAGGAAAAACATTGTGAGAACTGCTCAGTGCGCTTGCACGAGTCGAGATACGCTTGAGACGCGTAGCTAGCCGAGGTATTTTGCTTTTCCGTATTAATACGCCGCTGACGTCTGCTATGTATTAATACTCTTGTGTGAAGTGACAAGTTACCCATTTGATATAATTATGAGATACGTCTTACAAAGACGTAGGCGGATTATTAATACGTTCTGTGTGTAGTGGCCTTTACGTTCATACATTCGTGAGTGACATATAATCTTTGACTAGGGGAGACCCCTGCGTGCTCCGCACGCCAACCCCTCCCTCCAACTCCCTGTTGGAACCCGGTGTGCGCCGTTGGAACCCATTGTGTAATCAGCAAGGCTCAGGTCTACACTTTCATAAAAACCTAACCTAAAAATTAGAAATACTAATAATTGATTTAAAATTTGAAATAAACTGTCACTGAAAATATTAGAGACTACAGCTGATTACTGAATCAACAATAAACATTATTTATTTATTTTGGTTCACTCTAGGCCTAACTTAAAATATATAGATACTTGTTGCCCGTCAATACTCGGCGGATACAGCTCCACTCGTGGTGAGTGGAGCACTAGGCAGATGGTGCGAAACATGTATAAAATGTACTTTTTAAAATTCTATTTCCTTCTAATTATTTTTCTTGTAGCAAAGTTAAAGAAGAAAAATGGATTCGACAATCAGTGAATTTAACTAATATTTTATACACATAATCTATTTTTTTGGGATACCAATACAGATAGGAAAGAAAGGAGAAAAAATCATTACAGTTCGAGCAAACTATGAGTGAACTTGGCCTAATGGGCGAGTCATCCCTTCTACAGTCTACTTCTCCTTAAACCTGCCTTGGCGGTACAACCAATTCCACAAAAAATAGGTTCACAAATAACATTTAACTGAGGAAATAGACAGCGCTCACATTCTTATAACTTTACGTACTTGCTTACAACCTTTTTATAAAAAAGTATTTCACATTTTAGAGAAAACTATGACAAATATGTATAAATAAGTAAGGTTTTGTTTTATACAAAATTATAAAATGTTATAACTGTGATAAAAAATTTTACTAAGTTTTTTATAAAATAAAAGTGATGACAACAGAAATGTTCAAAGCGAGAAATTTTTGTATTTTTAAGCAAAAAGAAAACTTTTTGCGAGAAAGTTGTTGATAATTAGTGGAATTAACTTTTTTATTTAAAACAATATTTTCTGTACGACCTTTTGTTTAGTCAGGAGGAAGGTAATTCCTGTAATGAATACATTTTGTGCTTGTTTGACATTGATTTGGTGCGATCCTGGCTGTTCCGTAGATCCAATGACACCATAATACTATCTTGTTTTAATCATACTGTATTATTTAAAGTTTAGTTAGGTGAAAGTTAGTTTTAGGTTTTGTATTCTTTTAACATTGTATTGTTAGTCGCCAGGTTAATGAAAGTTAGTTACTAATACACATACGAAATTTGTGTGGGAAAAGTAAATAGGATGATGTAACGGGAAGGGTATCTCAGGAAATACTTCCTGCCTTCCTGCTCTCTTTATTTGTCGATTCCAAGAACATTGGATTTTTTCGAATTCGGACATTGATTTTTACTATCATGAATAACAATGTTAAAAAAAGTAATTGTAACTACATCATTTGGCAACCATTTCCAATAAATAAAAAATAGCTGATGAAAACACAATAGGCCTACTACAGATGGGCACTGTTACTGTTGTTGCTATTTTAACTGTTGTAAAAAAAAACTAACAAAAAACTAAAATAAACTAACCCGAATTCGTAAAATGTTTCTGAATATTTTAATTTATTATAATGCATAGAATCCGATCCTGTATTATAGCACGATAAGGTTTTTTTGTGACACTTGTATATATTTATAAATAAAACAACTAATTTTTACACGTCCTGTTCACTAAGAAAAATGTGTTTATCACTTTTATTTACCGTTACATTACAGTGACAAACTAGGGCGTACAGTGAAGAACAGAGGTCTATTTTGAAGTGAAAACTTCTTTAGCGGCGTTGGGCACTTTTTGCTTGGGGAAAAAGCATTGAATTCGCGACCGTTACCACTCGAGATATAGTATGTATTATATATATATATATATATATATATATGTATGTACGCAACGCGAATATACTACATAGCACTTCTTATTGGGAGAGGAAAAAGCATCAAACTCGCGACCGTCACCGCTCGAGATATAGTATGTATCTATATATATATATATATATATATATGTACGCAACGCGAATATACTACATAGCACTTCTAATTGGGAGAGGAAAAGCATCAAATTCGCGACCGTCACCGCTCGAGATATAGTATGTATGTATATATATATATATGATATTTGTGTTATATGTATATTAAATACCAAAGTCAGCAAAGTCATTAATGTTTTAAATTATTTTATCCTTATTCCTCCTCCTCTAATATTAGTACGGACAAAAAAATATAAATTGGTCATAGAAGTTATCACTTCCAACGTGTGGTCTTAAGCACACTATTTAATTTTTTTTTTATTGAGGTTGTACTGGTAACGTTGGACACAACAAACACAGCGTGGGGACCGGGCCTTACTTCCCCTCTCGGGGTGCATTGCCGGCGTGAGGAATCTGTACCTTGCATAAATAATACAGTTGCCAACTACCATGGAAAATATTGCAATTTAAAACTGTAGACCTATTTGTAAAATGTTGTATTTATGTAAGCCTTGATTATATATCAAGATAAAGATACAAATATTATCTTTTAATCAGGGGTGCCCACAGGGGGGTCATGACGCAGACTGCGTCATTGGGATTCTAGGGGGGGTTCGAAATATTTTGAGGAAACACACAAATTAGAAGCAGAGTACATCAAATTAAAATGTATAGTTTGTAAGCGGAGAGTAAAAGCGCAGTCACTATTTAACTTTCATCTGTATCATCGACCATAGAATAAAATAGACTGGACATTGCCTATACCTACCTGTACAGTTTGAAAAGTGTGCCTAAGTCCGCCATCACGGGAACGTCTAGAAAGCCGAAACGGCTCGGAGTGACGCTAAAATTGTGATGCGCTTGTTACAAATACACTGTTGTTTTGAACACTTACAACACTCTGATTCCTTTCAATTTTTACACACTTACAGAATATTAGTGTGGGATGATAATGGTATAAAAATTATTAATTATAAAAATCTTTTAAGGTAAAAATAAATTACCAAAGCTAGGACTAATATGGAACTTTAAACTATGACATGGAAAGGTTGTTCTGTGAGGAACTTTTTTGTTTTTTGGTCAGAGACGAGGAGTAAGCGTAAAGGTTTGAGCCAATAAGTTAAATTTTATGAAACACGTTTTTTCAATGAATTAACTCAAGTAGTTTAGTTTTTACAGCAGGTTAAAGATAAGATTAAGTGCCCGCCAGAATCTCGCTCAATTCTCACGGCGCACACCGACCATCTTGTTATAGTACTCCTACTCGCACACGATTTATTGTCTCTAAGGTTTTGTTAGTTACTTACATAACTTTAGTAATACATTTTAGCTGCTTTTCCCCGTTAATACAAAAATTTATTGTCATTAACCACCCAAAGATTAAAGGTAAAATGATTTAGAATGTCGTATGACACTAATGATTTATTTTAAATCTAAAAATTGTCTATCATATAATCAACATGGCTTAACAAACTATATAAAATTATATTTAAGTGTATTAACATTACGTTATTATACTGTGTAGAAATCAATAAATAATACGGTACCTCTTCATAATATAAAAAGTAACGAATAATAACAAAAAACGAAGTATGTAACATGTAACAAACAATTACAACATCAACATGTATCATGACAATTATTAAGCCGTGTATTAATATTACGATATTATACTGTATAGAAGTTAATAAATAAAGCCTCTTTATTGTAGGAAAACGTAACGCATACTTACGAATTACAAAGTATATAACAAGTACAAATAAAAACTATAACTTTATCGATGTGTTTCTGTTACTTGGTAAATAAAAGTCTACTGGCCTAAGAAAGTCATTACTTTTGTCAAGTGATTACTGACATATAAATAAAGAAGTTGAATCTTTTATTTAAATAAAGAAAAACTTGAAAAATGTGCATAATAAGTTTCGCAGAGCCAGTTCGAAGGCGGGTGAATGAGCACTGAACTGCCGCCGACGTTCGGGCCCACAGAATCAAATAGACTGGTTATGCCATAACCCTGCTGTGCATTGGGCTGGAATTGAATGTAGGTCTGCCTTCTTGTGTGAGGATAGAAACGTCGAACGGGCCTAGAGAGGTGTGATATTTTCAGTGCGTCCTATTCATTTACACCGTGGTTTCAATTGCTGAAAATGCTCGAAAATCTTTGAAATTTGACAAACTTACAGTTTAATAGTGTGGGACGCTAATGGTGTGTTCCCAATTTGAAAATAAAAATGGTTTGGCACTTTAAAAATCGAATAAAGTCCAAACATTTTTATACTTTTTAATTCGTGACATCAAAAGTTGCATTGCGAGAAAATGTTTTGTTTTTAGGGCAGGTGCGACATGTAAGCGAGAAAAATGTAGCTGAAAAGCTACTTTTTCCGAAAAGAATTTTTTTTAAATTAGCTACGGTATTGTAGTTTCTATCATACAACAGTTAGAACACGAGCTTCGTTTCGCGGGTAATGTGGCAACATGTACGGGCTGCTGGCCGGCGGCTCGCGACTTGCATCCGCCCTTTTGTGCGAGTATTTGACTCTAAAACATGCCTCACTCTTGCGTTCGACTTGTCCAGTCTATTTAATTCTGTGGTCGCTGCTCGGGACTGTGGTGACTCTTGGCCGGCTGCCATTTTGGTAACATCAAACTTTGCGGCCAGCGCGGTACACTCGCCGAAGCCCAATCAATATTTTTTGTATAACTAGTTAATTGTTTTGTTCATTATTCACAACTATTACTGGAAAATTGTAATTATGTACTTTAAAAAATATATTTTGTAAAATCATTTGTTCAGTAGAGTATTGTTAAGGGGGCGCTACCCTGTCCGACATATTGAATCTGATTCACATAAGAGCAATGCTACAGAATAAGTAATTTTTTCCGTTAATTCGTGAAATAAATTTAAAAATTTGGTTTCATTTTGAAGTACTGTCATATGCGGATGTTGATTGCCGAATACATTTTCAAAAACCATTTTATTGTCTTCATAAACGTATGATTTAAATAGTAAAAAAGTAACCTTTATTAATTTTTTTAGTAAGTTGCAAAAAGAGAGATTGCAAAAAACCTTAGTAATCAACACCCACAATCTATTTTACTTTAAGAGAAAAAAATACACCTTTCGTTTTTTGACAAAAATAACACAAAAATATGCTTAATAGTGAAGGTATGTTTTGGTTATTTAACATTGAAATTGGTTCCCAACTTCGCCGTTTTGAATGTAGGGAGCCGAGCCTTAAGTTAGTAATAATATTTATCTAGTTTTGTGTGTAAATATTGTAAATAGTATACCTTGTGGTACTTAAACCATTAAGTAAATTTATTCTTTAATCATTATCTCTTGTTTGTACCCTTCAGGGAGTTACTGCGCACCTTTTCAGAAAGACTGGACTCAATTTTTTTTTGTATAACTAATTAGTTTTTTGTTTATTGATCACAATTACCGGAAAATTGTAATCAGTCAATTTCCAAGATAATAATTAGTTTTTGTGGCTGGAAATAAATTCATTATTTTCAGTTTCAAATAGAAAATGTACCAGCAATTAATTGTTCTATGTTTAGCTTTATTTTATTCTATTTGTACGGTAATAAAAGCGTGTTTCAATGGCAAATTGTTTTTATTTTAACTAACTTTTATGGGGGGGGGGGTATTACAAATTGTGGGGGGCTGCGTCATTAAACTAGGGGGGGATGGGCACCCCTGTTTTAATTGCTTTATTTCATACTGATTATCAAATTATTTAGAAGTTATTAATATTATAATAAAGAAATTAATACTGGAATATATGTATATGTTATACGAAGATGTACGTTACGTTTCCGAAGTTAAATGAATGGGTATCTTAAATAAATTTGTATAAATGAATAACTGCATTGTTGATAAAAGGTTGTATTTATATTCACTTTATAACCTCAAAGCAAATCTTATAATGTATTATAGCCTACCTTAATTTTATAACTCATTTATACTTCTATACTCATATTATAAAGAGGTAAAGTTTGTTTGTTTGTTTGTGTGTTTGTTTGTATGTAGGGGGTAATCTCTGGCACTACTAAACCGATTGAAAAAACAGTTTTACTAATAAAAAGCTACACTATCCCTGAGTAACATAGGCTATAATTCATTTCGATAAAAACCTTTTTTTATTCCAATATTTGTAAATTTAGTCGGAAAAAATTCTTAGGTTAGGCCCAGAATGATAAATCAACACATGTATTTACATTTATTACCATAGCAACCAATTGATAACAAATAATATAGCTGTTAGCTCCAATATTTCCATTAACAGCTGATTTCAAAATTTTAAGCAATTATTGATGTATTTCTAGCTTTTAGGTTAGGGTTTTTAAGTGTAGACCTGAGCCTTGCAGGTTCTTTTAACCATTATTATAACTGCTGTTGTAAAATATAAGAAATAATTTAATTTGAACATTTGACATTATTTACCATCTTAGTTTTGAGGTTATTATTAATCCTACACCTTTATTATAAATAAAATAAATGTTTTTAGAAGGTTCCATTGGGGGTTGGCGTGCGGAGCACGCAGAGGTCTCCCCTAGTATATTATAAAGAGGTAAAGTTTATTTGTTTGTATGTATGTAGGGGATAATCTTTCGAACTACTGAACCGATTGAAAAAATAGTTTTAGTAATAAAAAGCTATACTATCCCTGGGTAACATAGGCTATAATTCATTTCGATAAAAACATTTTTTATTTCAATATTAGTAAATTTAGTCGGAAAAATTCTTAGGTTAGGCCTAGACTGATAAATCAACATAATATGTATTTACATTTATTACCATAGCAACCAATTAATTGAATAACATAACAGATAACAGCTGTTTGCTATAATATTTCCATTAACAGTTAATTTCAAACTTTGTACTGTATTTCTACATTTAATTTAGGTTAGGTTTTTTTTTTAAAGTGTAGACCTGAGCCTTGCTGGTTCTTTGAACTTTTATTATAACTGCTGTTATAAATATACGAAACAATTTGATTTGAACATTTATCATTACTTACCGTCTTAGCCTTGGGGTTATTATTAATCCTATTGTTTCCTTTATTATAAAGAAAACATAACATGATTATGTTTCTCTCATGATTATGTGTATAGAAGGTTCCAACGGGGTTGGCGTGCGGAGCACGCAGGGGTTTCCTGTAGTATTTAAAAAAATCAACTTTAGAAGAATTACATTATTGATGAATTGTAATTGTTAACATAACCCCAAAATCAATCTACACTAGGTTTTGTACAGATCATGGGTGAAATCAGCTGTTATATTATATGAGCGTTTGCTCTCCTTCTGTTGTTAGACAAAATACCTTGTTTCTTTACAATCAGCTGATTGAAACTGTAAAATAAAATCAGTACAAAGGTTTGGAAATGTTGATTTTTTTAATTTAAGAAATTAAGTTAACGTAAAAGTAAATAAAACCCGTTAATATAGAAAAGTTTTATTATTTTTAATTTATTTTTCATTTGTAATTTAGAAAAGTTTTGCTTTTATTTGGTAAAATTTTGAATGTAAATTGGTCCAGTGGAAGTCTCAGACGAACTGTCCAATGGATTGAAAAAGTTGACTTTTTCTCTCATGTTAAATCTCTATAAGAAAAGTCTATTTTTCATTTTTGACCTATTTGACGTATATATTTTCAAAATACAAATAAAACCTGCTAATATAGGACCGAAAACCATTGTTTTGGTAAAACCCGCATGTAAATCGGCCCAGTAGAAGTCTCAGACGAACTGTCCAATTTATTTTCCTTACGGCTTTAAATATATAAAGTTTATGGACCTTCATGTATAACCTTATGTATAATCAAGGATATAATATAACAGCTGATTTCACCAATCAACTGTAATACTTAAACAAAATTCATCGTAGATTATACGTTGGGGTTATATTTACAACTTCAATCATTATAACTTCTTGTGAAGTTGATTTTTTTTAAGTATGAGTTACAGAATTAATTAATGTGTGCTATAATACGTTATATTTGATTTGATTTATTTGTCAATCTAGAGACACATGTTACAGTGTATTGATCTTGTCAAGTAATAACATAAATGCACTAATTACTAAAATACATCACTACAGCACAAAAATAGCATAAAACAAAAATCAGGGCAACATTTGGCAATACTAAAAAACAATGTTCCTGACATCAGCTTGAAAAAACTCACTTAAACTATAAAAAGGATTATTACAAATCCAGACATACATAATTTTTTTAAATTTCTTAATGTCTACAGAAAAAGCTCCAACAGGGAGCATATTGAACATGGACATACCAATATATTGATAGGATATCTGGGTTATACTTAGCCTAGCAAAGGGCTTATGTATAAGCATGCCTTTTCTAGTATTGTAGTTATGCACATTATGGTTCATCACCAATCTACCAAGTTTCGATTTAGTGAACATCAAACATTCAAAAACATATTGACTTATGAAAGTGTTGGTACCTGCCTCTGCTTAAATAAAGACCTACAATGCTCATTACATGAACTAAATGTGATCAGTCTAATAGCTCTTTTCTGCAAGAGCAACACTCTGTAGATTTTTGCTGAATTACTCCAAAATAGAAGACCAAACAATAGTACACTATGAAAATAGGCAAAATAAACAGTTCTTAGATAGCTTTTAGGTAAACAGTTTCTTAAATGTCTAGTCAGGTACAAAGCTTTAGACAATCTTTTACAAACAGAGTCAATGTGCTGACCCCAAGTCAACTTTACATCTAAATGCATGCCAAGCAGTTTAACAGGTTATCATTAGCCTCGCACATAGCCCTGTTAAGGGTGAACACAATTTCGTGTTTCTTGTCTAAATTTAATAAAAATTTGTTGGCACTGAACCAAACATTGGCTTCGTGCAAAACTGTACCAGTGTATTTGTTCAAAGATTTTAGACATTGGTCAGATTGAAAAAAGTCACATCGTCTGCAAACATGGACACCCGGGAGCAGACATTTGCCTCCAGATCATTTATCATAACTAGAAACAGGAAGGGACCAAGAACCGAACCCTGAGGCACTCCAAATTTAATTTTATTGCCAGAGGAAAATACACCATTAACAAAGACAATTTGCCATCGATCAGAGAGGTAGGATTTTAAGAAATCATTCTCGGACCCAGCAATCCCATAATACTTCAATTTATACAATAAAATGTCATGATCCACACAATCAAAGGCTTTGCTTAAATCACACGTTACAGCAGTTGTGGCTAACCCATTTTCAAAACCTTCTAAGATGTAAGAAATCAGTACATCCATTGCGTTTCTCACTGAAATTTCAGGTCTAAATCCAAATTGACTTGCCGAAAAGAGATTATTTACTTCAAAGAAATCACTTAACTGCAATTTGAACACGGTTTCAAATTTTTTTGAAAATATAGGCACAAGGGAAATCGGTCTATAGCTTTCCATCCTGCTTCTATCACCCTTCTTATAAATAGGCACCAGTTTAGACATCTTAAGTTCATGAGGAAATTTACCCTCCTGAACACAGGTGTTAAGACAAATAGCCAGTAGCAGAGCAATACTGCAAATTACATGCTTAACCAACAAATTTGAAATATCATATATATCTCTAGACTTAGACGATGTTAACTTATTCACTGCATTTAATATGTCACCATCATTAATCCTTTTCAAACTAAAACCAACATTAGTAACGTTAAAATTACCCAACAATTGAGTGTCAGTTACATTTGTATTAGGTATCTTAGGGCACACTTTGTGTATCACTTCAGAGAAGAAAACATCAAAATATTTAGCAGTTGGAGATTTAGCTGCCATTCTGGTTGATCGTCCTTCATTTCTAATCACTTGCCATGCTGCCTTATTCTTAAGGCAAGGTTAACCTATGCAGCAATATAATCCTCATTCCACCTTCTCTTGGATTCAACTAAAGCATATTTATAGTGTTTCTTAGCTTTAAGATAATTTGCCTTACTTATCTCACTATTAGTTGCTTTCATCAGGTCATAGAGAGCAAAGACTTGGTTCTTCAAGACACTAAGATCAGGTGAATACCATCTATTTTGCAGCTTTCGTGGAGTCATATCATTCACAACTCTCAATGGAAAGTAGACATCCATCCAGTAAACAAAAATGTGGCGAAATAAGCTAAACATAGATTCAGCATCTTTGTTATCAAGAACCTCTCTCCAGTTCATATTAGCTGATAAACACTGCCTAAATTCCAACATCTTAGACTCGATAAAACTTCTGAAAGTAGTTTTGTTATCATTCCCGCAAGGACGGTATACATCCTTAAATAGGCTTAGGTTAGTACCGAGAAAACAATGGTCAGAAAAAGGAAAATCCAACACCTCAACATCAACTTCCAGTGAGCAGATTTTATTAGTTATCACATTGTCAATACACGAGTTTCCTCGCATAGGCTTGAAATTTGTGAAATAAAAACCAACTGACCCAAGCGTGCTATGCAGTCTACTTGTCTGCAACTCACATCCAGTGGCTTCAATATTTATATCACCACATAAGACGACTCTATAGTTATGACAGGATACTTTAGATAACACACTTTCAATATTGTGAAGAAATAGGTTAATGTCACCATCTGGGGTTCTGTAGAGGCACATGACAACCAGTCTAAGATCCTTGATCCTAATTGCACAGGCCTCAAAATGTTTCTCAATGCAAAAACGCCATACATCAACAACTTCTAAATATAAATCATTTGAAACTGTAACAATTCAAAAGATATCATAAAATATCAATCAATCAAAAGAATAATACATCACTGCATTTTAACTAAACACGCATGAGTGCGAGAGAGACAGAAAACTGATAATCCAAAACCATTCATAAACAATATGAACTACGACATCTAGCGGACAGGATCGCAAACAATAAATCAACAATATTTTAAACACCCGACTTTTGATAACATTTTACATAATTAATAATATTTCTCGACCTCGTATCACTATCTTTCCCATATCAAAATTCATCTCAATTAACCAACCAATCCATCCAAATTATAAGATTAAATCAATCACCAAGCAATCGACCGAAATTTACTTTTTAAATCCAGTTGAAACTAGACCGGTATACTAAAATCTAGGCCACATCAGAATTATAATCATCGATCCAAAGAGGACCAAATTTTAAATTAAAAAAGAAACAACACCATCAGATAGAACGAAAGATTCTACATCTAAAATGTTTTGGTAAAATCTCAAAGGAAATACCGTTGAGCCATAATAATTCTCCGAAAGTCAACGAAACGCCAGCTAAAGCCAAATATGCGTAGGCCATGTTTATCAAGCACCGCCCACAGTCACGTGATCGCTATCACCGCGGAAACCTAATTTCAAAAAGCCAAATGTATAGTTTTAGTTGTAAATAGTAGATGTTAGAGAATAATTTGTACAAGGAGCTATTTTTGGTATTTTCATGTAATCTCTTATTTAATCAATTTCTTTTTAATTTTATCATTTAATATTATTTGTAAAACTAAATTATTTCAAAATTTAATTAAAACGACATCAAATAGACACACAACATTTTAAAATACACTTTCTTACACAACAATCAAAACCCTAGAAGATACAAAATTCACCAGGCCTTATGAAAGCAAGCCAGTTTGGATTTCAGGCAATTTTAATTGGTGAATAGACGTCCAAGAAGGCAGACGTATGACCAGAGCTCTCCAGTAGACGATCCAAAGCGAAGATTTTCCAGTGTTAATATTTTATCAACGTTAAACAAATAACTTGTCTTTTATAAAAGTGAAGTGAAGTAATTAATAATAATCATTTGTAAATAAAATTGATAAGACGTTATAAACTGGGTGAGACCTATCCATAGGCCTATAGTTACTTAGACGATTAATGCTACATTTCAAACTATTCATTTAGTAAGAACTTGAACATTGCAAATTTTGAAAGACATTGTAAATATATTTATAAGAAGAAATTTTGGACAATTAATATAAATTTAACCTCCCTATAACTTTCATTCACACACCTACATACTCTTACACTTTTGTACCTACCTATTGTACTTACTTTTTACCTATTGTACTATTTTCATTTCCCTTTTTTCAATTTTAATATTTCATTTTCAATAACATTCTTTAATAATTAATTTGTTTCATAATAATATTGGGAAGAGCCGGCACTAACCTCCCGAGATTAAGAGTGTTATTAAGAGGATTTATAACAAACATTTGATTTGAGCTAACCTATTTTGTGTATAAACTGTATATATATTTTAAATTTTTAATTTCTCAATTAAATAATTTGTTAAAATTGTAAACTTGTGTTTTGAATTCCATCATTTATCAATCTATTTAGCTTATGAACAGTAATTAACAAAAGTGATATAGAACTAAATTGACACCCAACAAGTGGGGCAATTTTGTAATAAAAGTAGTGTTGGAAATAATTGGCATCCACAACGTGGGGCTCTATAAATAAAGGAGAATATAATTTTGCAAAAAAGTAAAAGTAAATTGTTTTAAAACAAAAACACCAACTCCGCCATGTTTAATGATTTCCCTGCAATAAATGCTACCAACCTCAAAACCATCAGTTTTAAAGTAGATGTAGTCATCTTTAGTCAACCAATGTTCACAAACGCACAAAACCTTGACAGTCCTAGGCCTCAGAATCATATCAAGTTCCAAAATTTTGTTTCTTAAACGTTGAGCATTATAATATAGGAGACTAATGTTAGATAACCATCAATCGAGGTTAGACAAATCGATGTCTCAGGAGATTGAAATTTCTCAACTAATTTGCTTTTTGGGAGGTGGTAGTTTTCAGTAAAAAAACTCTACTTTTTGTGTATCTGTCAGAATGCCCTGGGAAATATTCGCGAATTAGAGTGCCTTCCGGCCAAAAGTCTGCGCAAAGGACCCTAGATAATAAACTCTCAGCAAGACCGATCTTAAAAGATTTGTAAGTATCATATCTTGTCATTAACTCAACACATGCCACATCATCAATACCCTCTTCATGAAGGTAGTATAACATTTTGATCCAGTTGGGATATAACAAACTCACAAAAAGTTGAAGGGTCCTGGTAAACTAACTTAAAAGATTGTGAAAAAGTAGGCCTAGGCTTAATGTTGACAAGATAGTCTAAATTTAACCTCAAATTCGATCTAGACAAAATAATTTAAAAACAAGTAAATTCACTTCAGGAAATAGTAGATAATAAAGAAATAACGATAAACACTCATATTATAACTAAGTAACACTTAACTTACCTTTTTATATACAAATCAAGTTTAATTTGCCTAGCCTAAGCCTAACTACGTATTCAAAATGTTTCACATTTCGAAATAAGTAGTAGCGTATGTATTATTTGTGTAATATAAGTTGTAATAGAGTTAAATTTCAAAAGCAATGTATAGTTTATTAAACAAAGTGTTATAAAATTGAAAAAGTGTTAAACCAAACAAAGTAAGGTTATTGGTGAGAGTGCTGTGAAATAAAACTTGCATAACTGCTAACTGAATACAACGACTAGATACATTGAGGACAGCTGTTTTACAATTGTGTTCTGTGGTGAATAAAGATACAATTATATTGATTTATAAAAGTAAATAATTACGTATTTCGGACAAATTAAGACTAATAAAGGTTAAATATTATTATAAACATTGTGAAAACATAAATATCTCCGATAAAAACAATAAAAATAAACTTTTAATATATTTTTGTGTATGTGACCAGAAACACCTGCCACTTACGGGACCAAGTAGTGAAAACAATTGTTAAAGATAATTGCAACGGCACTGTCTGTAGAAGCCGGGATAGTTGAACTAAAAATTGGTAATCCAGCTTTAAAACCTTATACTGTTCAGACGTACTTAACAAACTTATAAATAATTTCATGTGAAATAAGTTAAAATATACTTTTAGAAAGATAAATGGAAGAATATATAGATAAAATACCATCAAGATAAGAGACAATTATAAAATTTGCATAACTAATAATTGGTAAAGTACCAAATCGAATTTTAACTTCTGAAAAGGTAATATCCAACCAAATTAACTATCCATTATAAACCAGTGACTTTATTCGAAGAGAACAATAGTTAACTAAAACCATTTGTAACGGACCCTCGCTGCCAGTCCGGCTCACCTGCGTCCGGCTCCTCCAGCGATGGCGTTTTCCCTGGTCGGGCTGTGCCTTCTGTCCTCTTGCGGACGTACGTGCATTGTCAGGATGGGTGGTGGTGAGAAGGTTCATTAAAGAAGTGGTAAACGGGTAGTTGATTTAACATTGTTTATTAAATCAACTCTCTGCTGGTCCCGTACTAAACTAAACTAACTCTAAACACACAAGGCAAAGGCAAGCATTATTCCCCCCATTTATGAGTCTACTCACGGACGCGGTTGCTCTCAGACTGCCTACTGCATATCTTGATGCTTCCAACTAAGGTCCCCCCCTTACTTTACTCTAAACCTCGATCTCAGCAATATAATAAGCCTGCATCTCTACCTAATCTATTCTATTACTTTATATTAAATTATTATTATTATTAAGTATTACAAGGTGGAGGGTACCTGTCACATCACCCCCCCACGTCACCAGAGTCGGCCCCTTCGACTCCTTTACCACTCTTTCCAACCTATGTCACATGAATGTTTTTTTTTCTCGACCTCCAGAACCTGCCTGGTGTCGGTTTGACTTTTACCACTTTTTATCAACTATTTGTTATCACCTGACCTGTTTTTTTCTCAGCTACCATTTTAACCTTAAAACAACACCATGGCTCTGCATGATGGTCGGAAAACCTCTCTGGTAAGTGTGGGACGACAACTCTCTACCCTTCAACTTGCATCATCAAAGAAGTTAACATAAATAAAACTCTGCAAGGCCTTTTCATTTTTTCAACAAAAACTGCATTAATTAAGAAACTTTACTAGCTGAGCCGACGTGTAGAGTAGTATGAATTTAATTTAATTGCTTTCTATCTGAATATTTCCATTTTTCCCCTTTTTTTTTGCATTTGCCTTCTTAATTGTATTTTAATTAATTCAAAGTATTTTGGTACCTCATTTCAAAATGAGACCATTAAATTTAAAGTTTGATATTAAAATCCTTTTTCTTTATCAAAATCAATTACAAACATCGAAAAGATCAACTTGACGCGTATCTCAACTAAACATTTCTTTAATAATTTAAAAAACATATGAAAACTTATATCTACGAAGCCAGCAGAGATTACTAAGCTAAAATACATCTAATACTTGTTAAATTTTTCAAACATTGTTACATCATTATTTTTATATTTTTATTCCTTTACTGTTATCAATTGTTTATCATCTTGGTTATAATGGTACAGAACAAAAAATTCGCCGCACACCTATTATATATATATATTTTTAATTATTTGTATTTCATAAGTTGTATCCATTCATGGTACTTAACTATTTTCCATTCACAAACTACTATATTTTACAAATATCATCATAGTTAAAAGAAAATTTAAGTTACTTTACTCTTCAATTCATTTCTTTAAAACATATTCATTATCTTTTCTTTTTTTTTTTTGTTTTATCCGTAAATTTTCTCTAGCAAAACTTTGTTTTTACAAAATTTATCAATGGATTGTTGCCCCAATTGAAAACTGTCTGGAAGGTGGCATCAATATATGCCTTTTCAAAAGATTTTAGTAGTCGTATTAATTCACATAAGTTATCTTACTAAATTTTAACATCTCATAATCTACTTATTACTTACTCCCAAGTTTTATTTATTTTAATCCTTCCAAAAAAACTTTCATAATCCAAGCTAACAATTTGCATTGTTACAAACAAAATTTTATTTGTTTCTTAGAATTATTCAAACATTAAACAAAAATGTACTAAACATTACTTTAAATTTTCTACATTTATTTACCTTAACAACAAAAACAAATTACAAAAAAAATGATTGTTACCACTGTTATCATTGAATTTACTAATTAATTGCCAAATTCACTTATAAGATCTAATTTCATGTATATCTAATAAACAGAAAAAATTCCATTAAGATTCTACAAGTACTTAATAGTTTCAAAATCAACTTAAAAAATTATTCTAAATTCAAACCATTCCTCTCCCTTGTGAAAAAACACAGACATCATTGTCTTGTTGCAAATTTACTTAGCCTTTCAGCATTGTGTATCAAAAAATTCCAATTACATTCTTATTCATTCATAAACTCTATATAACATTAAAAAAATTTGACCTAAGTATTACAGACATAAAACATTATAATTTTCTTTCATATTATAGAAATAAAAGTGGTACTCATGTAGTGGTTTGAATGTTGCCAGTGCCCATAGTGCAAGGAAGTCAACAGCAATTTTCATGTTCACCCACATGGTGCTATGTTTCTCAAGGAATGTCTGTCTCTCAATTTGTGCTCAAAATGTCTTTCATGCTCACCACTCTTTTGCTATTTTAACAAAAACAGTTATCATTAATATAAATTCTTATAAGTTACAACATATTTTATTTAAGAACAATTCAGTTATTTATTTATAAAAACCGTATCATTTCAAATCAACTTTCTTTACGTGTATAAAAATGTATCATTCTTTTTATTATAATTACTAATTTTCATATTAAAAAAAGAAGTTTTCACTTCAAAAATAATTTTTCTTCAAATTTATTACTTATAGGACAATGATCTGAAACCTTTTGACCAAATTGAGAGTGAAAAAAAAGTTTGCAAGTTTTGAATTGTTATGCAAAAAATCTCTGTTCTATTATTAATGAATTTTAAATGCTACTTATCATAGACCATGAAGCAATTATGGTGTTTCAGGTTGCCTCTTCATCCCTTTACTTAAAATAAATTTGTTTGGTTTCATTTCATTTTCCCATCAAAAACATTTATGTTGATTTCTTTTAAAACAGCTCTGCAAATTTCATCTGCATGTGTTATGTGAAACCTGAACAAATACTCTTAAGATTACCAATCTTACATTTAATAATAATTATTTTCAATTATTCCCATTTTAAATTTCATTATCTACCCCCTGTAAGAAAAACATTATCATTGCAATAACATAATTTTGTTCCTTTCAATTTATGTGAATCTACTTAAACAGCCTATGTAGGGTATGGCATCTTTTTCATTCAAGCGACCTTCTGCGACAACTGCTTTGGTTCTTTCTGCCCATGTGTGATTACTGTATTTCTGTCCTTCATGAATCTGTATAACATCTCAAAATACCCTTTTTAAAACATTTATTTTCAAATTGATGTAACATGTTATACAATTAAAAATAATACCCCAAACTCTACAACATAATGTTCATATTACTAAGATTACCAAAATAAAAACCAAAAAGAATGTTCTCAGTTCTCATCTTTTTATGATAAGACTATTAACTCTCACTTTGCTGATTCTACGTTACTCAGTATTATCAAGTTATAATCACGTACTACTATGAAGTGCCCATCTTTGTAGCTTTGCTTTCTGATGTCATGCTTATAGCATAAGACTGCAAGTTTGCAAAGTTTAGCAAGTATACAGTTTTCTTGTGAACACGTTTCTAGCTGTAATTCCGCTATGTCTGCATTACCACATCCTGTGTGCTCTGACTCAATAATTATGACAACTACTTTATCCAAGAATTACTGAG
>JAGFPH010013945.1:9020-24461 GCA_018207615.1 Philaenus spumarius | reverse complement strand
AACTATTCGATCGATTTCGAACAAATTTGAACCAAACATGTCAATTAAGCCTGTATGGATGCAGAAAAAAGGTTTTGAAATATTTTTAAAAACAACCCCCTTTTTGGTAAAAAAAAACCCCCAAAAATCAGTTATTATTATTATTATTATTATTATTAGCTAAACGAGAACTTTTAGAAAGATGCGGTTTTGGTACTTTAAGGTACGGTGGTACATATTTTTGTAGTCATATTGTAGGGTACGTTAAGGGCTAAAAATAAGCCAAATTTTATCAAAATCGTTTGAGCCGTTTTTCCGTGAATCTATACAAGCCTAATTGACATGTCTGGTACAAATTTGTTTGAAATTAAGGGTCTTCTATACATTGCGTAAAACAGCAAAAATATGCACTTCGTATTACCGTGTTTCGGACGCCGTTTTTCAACCTAAAAAGTTGTGAAACATCTTAAACTGTTCTTAAAGGCTTTGTTCTTTTGTCTTATACCTCATAATTGAAAGAAATCGTCGGCAACTCCTTTTAATCAACAGTTTAAATGAGTAAAAATCGATTATTTTTAACGCATTTTTGGGGAGTTTTAAGCAATAATTTCCATATTTTAAGGTAACACGTAAAAAATATAAAGCGTTCTTTATAACTTAAAGTAGTTTCCCAGATTATTAATTTATAAATAGAATCCGAAACACGGTATTACGAATGCATGTTTCAACGATTTTGCGGCCTGAGTCAGGCCTTTTGCATTGAAATCATACTGTACACTCGGGAGTTTTCTTCAAGGTATAGAAGACCCTTAATCTAATGGTTTTCTCTCTAACTTTGTATACATACAGACATTCAGACTTACAGACAGACACTTTGTAAAAACTTCTTTTTGGACTCAAGTGGTCCCAAAACGGATATTTCCACAAAAATCTCAAAATCGAATTTTTTGCGATCACTATACTTTCTCTATACTGTAGTGTAGAGAGGAAGTAAAAAAGTTTTCTAAGAACCTAACGATAAAGTATAAAAAATTAGCAAAGTATCAACAAATAGGAGTTCTTAGAATAAACAAAACTTATCTCTTTTTGTTTTAGTATTCATTATAAGAGCACTAAGTCAACAAATGTTGAGCCTGGAAAAAATAATGTATGATTCCATTTTACATGTATTTAAAATACGATTAATACGAGTTCCAATTAGCTTGAACATTGTTCAACATTTATAAAAATAAGTTCTTCTTATTGAAGTGTGAAATATCAGTATTACAATTTGCAAATGCTCCTATTACTAAAGTTTTGTTCAAGTATCGTGCTTATTTTTATGTTTTGCTTTTTTCGTCTCACGCAAAATATTACTACTTTTTTTACACATCTCTTTCTTTTCATTTCACTATAACGAATGAAGGGTGTTTTGAAAATATGGTGAAGCTTAAGTTAGTTTGGGTTTTCAAATAGTTATGCAAGATTTTAGTAATGTATTCATATTGTGGTAAAGCTTGTTGTCAAGTGTCAATTATTCTACCTGATAACTAAGACCGCTTTAAAACAGTCATGAAACACATCTGCATTGTTATTGGTTAGCAGGAAATGTATAGTGAATGGTCCTTACTACAACTTTTCCTCTCCAATCCATCTCTTCTCAGTCAAACTTGAACTACTTACAGTAGTAAACAAAAACATGGTATAGTAAACGCTTTACAAAAAGTAAACTCGCCAACTAAAAATTTCTTAATCTGAAAAATAGAGATATAACTAGTTGAAGGATAAACTTGTAGAATAACGAACTGATCAACAGAAAATAAACGTTTAAAACTACTTTACATTTAAATTATACATTTAAACAAAACAGAATATGTTCAAATTGAAAAAAAAATACAGCGTACTAAAAAAAACAAAATAAGTAATTAAATTACCTACTCAACGTCTTAGTACAACTTTACAAGTTAAATTACAACTTAAAAAACTTGGACAAAGACCAGGATTTAAACCCAGGACCTTTACTATTCCGTGGTAATGTTCCATCCTCAACTATTCTCAACTGAGCTATCCTGATCACTCCAGATGTTGGTCCATGTTATCTCACTTATACAGTTTTAGACTGAATTCCTCGCATATGTGATATTGGTTTATTTATTATTATTTTTTGAATTATGTTTTTTCACTTGTAATTTAATTAAATTAACCCTTGCTGAGGAAGCGTGTAAGCAGGTAAATTATTAAAAATTAAAAATAATAATTTATTGCAACATTCACCTGCCATATTTCCACCGCCATCTTTAGTGTTTTACATTGGTTGAGTAGAAAAGGGAGAAAGCAGGATTACAAAATTTGTTTACGTTGACAAAACTCAATTAAACGGAGAGAGATTAACTGCTCGTAGTACACAATTAGAGCTGATTTGATAACAAAATCAATTCTAAGGGTTTACTCGGACATAGTAGAACAATTTTCCTAGAAAAAAGGGATTTTATTTCAACTCTAATCTTGGTTTAGTTAATTTAAAGTTGCAGTATCTCTTATAAGAGTTTATTAAGAATTTATCTATTTCTACTGCCTGTAAGAATTATACAACCAGAATATTTGAGGATATAAATTGTTTGTTTGAGCTCTGTACTTTTGAAACATATTATTTATTATTAATGTTGTTCAGTATTAAAATTATATCTATGCACAAATGAAGGTGCATGATCTATTTATAAAATAACAGTTTTTCATTTTATATTTGAAAATTAATTGTCTTTAGTATTTTAAGTTTTAGAGCAATTCAATTAATTTCTGTTTATTAATTTATCCGTCAACCTGTAGTTCTGTAAATCCCTGTCAACCGATCGTTCTGTATATCCCTTCTGCATATTTAATCGTAAACCTGTAGTTCGGTACCAACTTGGTTCTGTACATCCCTCTGCCAGTCTGTATAATTATCCGGTGACAATCATTGTAACCATCGGCTTTAGTCTTTCTTAGCATGTCGGCTTTCCATATTATGTAATTGTCAAATAATTGATAAACATGTTATGCAATGGAAATAACCCAGTCAAACAATTCTGAACATAACTTAGGGATTGTTCTCTTTTGACAGTGTAAGTTTGGTTTTTAAAATTGTATTTTTGAGGTTAGTTGACAAACAAAGAAGTCTATTAAGGATAACTAGCTTATCGGAGCGAATATTTAGCAAGTTAGGAATACTTACCTGATTTAATACGTTGATTTACAGTTCAGTTAATTAGGTTTATTTATTTACATTGGTTTATAAATGAAAGTTTATAACACTTGCATATGGAATGTAAACAATCGAAATAACAGCTGTCATGTTAGTTAAACAAATTGTTAACAGATGGTGCCTTTTATTAGGAACCATAATATGAAGTATAATATAAAAGTTTGTTTAATCAATTTTTGTATCGAAAACATCAATGTTAAGCTGTTTGTCTATTTTTCGTCAATAGCGGAGAACAAAACTTTAAAATAATATAATAAAGTACAATACCTTTATTGTTACGAAGTGAATACGAAAATCACAGTTACTCAGATTTTGGAAAAAACTTTAAACCAATAAAGATTTGCAGTAAAGGCAAATTTATGAACGCTGTGGAAGACTTTGAAGTTTACAAGGCTTTCAAAGAATTAAACAAGAGTGATGAACACCACCAAGAGTATTAAACGACCAGCTAAATTTCGATTCGAACACCCTATATGACACAGCGATAAGAATTCAGAAAGCCCGCGGCAAGCAATTGTAGATTAGAGCGTGGACTGATAGCGTGCAGTCAGTCGATGTCCGGTTGTCATAAGATGCGCATCTATGTACTGTGTTTTTTAAATGTGTTGTGTTTTTATGTGTTTTATTAACGTTTTGACAACCTCTATATATAGAGGGCTTTTCTGAAGATGGGATAGACGTCCCGAAACGCGTCAAAATAACAACAAAAAATAGGTCACTGAAGGAAAAATAAAAGGTATTGTATTTTAATACATATATTAGTGACCTGGATATATAAAAAATGAATTCATAATTTAAAATAATGCTTAAATAATTCATTTTGACGAAGAATTAATTGAGATATCGCTTAGCTTCAAAAAAACACCTTTGAGAAATAATATATAAGGATCATTTTGTAGAGGTGTTATTAATAAAACAAAAATTTAGTAAGAAAAATACTTACATTCACACTGTCGAAGTATTACCATAAGCTCTCTGTATGCATTGTTCTATTAAGTAGCACTCTGTGAAAAATTAATAAATCTACCTAGGCCACATAAAAATTACTTTATTGTATACAAAGTTGCTACTTACTAGTAAATATTGGTAGAATATCCAGATTTCCCTCTCAAACATATTGGCATCCCTGCTCTGATAAATTCCAACCACATCAAAATGAAGTCAATTACCCGCACAAATATCTTATCTTTAATTAACTCCTTGAATAATTGTTTGGCAAAATGTGTCAACTTTTTAAAAGTCGCCAATAAAAAAAATCCGGTTGTAAAGTCCGCGGTAAAGTCGGTTGTTTAATCCGTAGGCCTAAGCTCTGCAATAATAAAATACACAACCAATATCCCAACTTTTAAACAAACAAAAAAAGGGCATAAGAAAATACATTTGAAAAAAATCGGTCGAAACATAGATTTTTGTTTTGGTTTTTGTTGGGTTTTTATTTAGTTTAAATGCTTCCTTAATAAAATGTCGATTAAAGTCCTTTCACAACCATTGGCTCTTACAATTTGCCTTATTGTGTTTACCTCCTCATCAAAAGCATTTTTATTATGAGGTATTGTTATAAGTCTATGTAAAAAAACTGTTGTATGCGGCCATTTTTTGAGATGTTGGATGGTGAGAATCTGCATGTATTGTTATGTTAGTGGTGGTTGGTTTCCTATATATATATTATACTGAAATTGTTTGTCCTTTTTCAATATTGAAATGTCAAGATAATGTTGATATTGTCGTCTACCTCATTTTCCAGTGTGAATTGTATGTTTTTATTGAAACAGTTCATCTAATTTTTGAGGATCTCAATTGTCGAAGTAAGCCCTTGAAAATGATAAACGTGTCAAATCTATGTTTCGACCGAATACGGCACGGTTTTTCATAATATACTAACAAATACACTCAATAATCAACTTCTATAAAAGCGAGTGTACGTCTGTACGTACATACTTGGGTACATGAGTAATTATATAATATTATAAGTAGAACTATATAATATAATTGTTCTACTTAAATATAATACTAATCCAAAATCCTCCATGCTTGGCACGCCAACCACCGAACTCGCTTTGCTGATTTCACCCACCATATGTAATACAAGCGTAGATTACTTTGAAGTTATGTTTACAACTTCAATCAATAATCTCGTGAATTTGGACTTTTTTAAATAAGAGTAATATAACTAATGTAAGCTATAATACGTTATAAGATTTGCTTTGAGGTTATAAAATTAATATTATAAATACAACCATTTAACACCAATATATTCATTTATACAAATTTAAAAAAGAGATACCAATTCGTTTAACTTCGGAAACATTCGTATATCCTCGTACAACATATAAACATATTATATTATTAATTTCTTCATTATAATATTAATAACTTCTAAATCATTTTATCTATCAATATGAAATGAAAAGTAATTAAAAGACAATATGCGTATTTTTATTTTGATATATAATAATGAAAAATTATTACAAAATTTAAACGAATAGGCACTGCAGTTTAAAAATCCATATTATTGTACACATTTACCGAGTTGAAAATCACCCTCAGCATAGTAGTTTTAAAATAGTATTTTTATAAATTATGTATTTCCGATGTGTACCTAATTAATCTGCCTGTGATTTTTCACGGGGACTTACTAGTGTGAATATAACCACAGTGTATAAGACCAGAAGTAACATAAGTAATACACTGTGGCCGAAAGCTGTGAGGAAGGCTGAAACAAACACAGGAGCCTATACAATAACTTGTGGAGAGTGTGATTGTTATAACATAGGACAAACCGGTAGGCAGTTTAGGAAGCGGTTTAAGGAGCATTTACCCAACAGGAACGTCAGCAACATATAATCCAATTACGCATGCCATTTAATTGATAATAACCTTGCGTATATTGATTTTGAGACTAATTTAACATCCTTAAATAAATATTTAAAAAAAGGCAAATACATAGACGCCGAGGAGGAATTTGAGATATATAAAGCATTTAAGTTGAATGAACTTTTTAACGAAAAACTTAACTTTCAGTCAAATTCGTTGAACGACACCGCGATGAGAAGTAAATAAGCGGGCTTAACATCCATTCTGCAGACGAACGCCGACGTGTTCGGCCACTAAATATGTGTGTAACGTAACGTTTGTGTAATTTAATATACATGTTTTTAGTGTTTAATGCTTGACGACCTCAAATGAGTGTGAATATCACTGATGATGAGATAGAAGCCCCGAAACGCGTAATAAAATAAAATATAAAAGTCACAGACTGTGTACTTGATGACTTATTAATTCAAATGAATAATCTGAGCCCATTTAATGATCTCATTCTATATTTTTGAAAAAAATGTATCTTTATACATTTAATTTCTTGTAATGTAACTACTTTTTTATATTATTTTACTCTTTTTTTTGCCATTAAACTAAACACTCTCAATTGTGTAAACGATATCAAAGTAATTTCAATTCCAACACTGTCAACGTCTCTTCAAACTTTTTTCTAAGCGTTTCTTCGAGTTGTAAACTAACTTTATTAATTAGATTTTAATGATCTTAACTTTGTTTCAATATGAAGTCTTGTTTTTATTTTTCGCTTGAACAGTTTAGAATTATAATCTATATTTTGTATAACCTTGAGAGTTTCTGATAGTCAAATTCCTTACAACTAATGCACAAGTGCGTATTTGCTGGAGAAGACTGAACAACTTATCCCAATAATATTACGTAATTTTTTTACCTTAAGTTAGCTTATAGCCCAGTATATAGGGGGTTTCAGGTTACATTAATTGTGGTAAAATATTTTTTTTCTAGGATCATTTTGTATGGTGTGGGTATGCCAAATCTAATTTTGCGACCTCGAAAGTGGGGGGGCAACTTTTGGGGGGCAAAAAACTTCGAAATGTTCGGACTTTTTCCATTTTTTCGGTTATAACTCGAAAACGGTGCATATTTTGTTAACAACAGTACTTTAATTAGTTAAAGAGGACAAAATTTCGCATCGTTTAAAAAAGACAAAGTGTAAAATTGGTCCAGTAGTTAAATTTTTATGGGGATCCAAAAAACAGCAAATTTTTCCAACTTTGCCAAAAACTGTGTTTTACCCATTTTCAATGTGTGGTAACTTTCCAACATAAAATTTTATCAATACCCCTCTCCCTAAAAGTTGTAGAGCATCAATCTATGAGTTCAAAAAGCACCGATTTTTCTAAATTGGGCAAATTTTGAAATTGTGTCAACTCATAAAGTAAAATTTGGGAAAACCTTAAATTTACGCTATAGGGATTTTGGCTCTTTTTCGGTGTCAACTTTACTGGGATATTATTGAATGTAAATATATCAAATATGTTACCACAAAAATATTCCACATGGCTTATGTTTGCCAATTATGTTTCTACTTTTTAACAAGAGTCAGTAGATACACTCAAAAAGCACTTTTATTTACCATGTAAACTAAATCCAAGTTAAAACTAAAATAAATCGTTAAGCAGGATAACAAACAAGGTTCCATTTCATACCTTTCAATATTGATGTATAATTATTACAAAAGTAAATTCATTATATATAAACTTCAATGAAATTGTCATTCGTAATTATTTATTTAAAACATCGATTACACTTATAATGTGATCTTTAGTTGGTCATTAACGTATCAGCTGCTACTTGTACCAAGTTGTTAATTTTATTATTTCAGTGCTTCACTTTATAAACCAGCGTAAAACTTTAAAATTAATTGTGGCAACTTAATTTTTGTATTACAAATTATACATATCTTGTAGTGTCCATTTAGTTTCTTGTGCTAGAGTGTACTAAATTGTATTATTCTATTTCAATTAAAAGTTAAATGCTTTGCAATATAATACGAAACGTTCGTGTAGGTTTCAAATCCACATAAAAATATATTTGCATGGAACCGTAATACCTTCATCGCCAGGTTTTAGACAGTGAAAAACCTCGTGTGTCGAAACGAAATGTTTGATCCATAGAGAGATGTGGTTTGGTTTTGTTCGCATATTGAATCTGGAATTGAAATGGAACAATTCGAAAACAATTTGCCGCTGACATTCCATTATTAACAGTCCCGACCTAACTTGTCCTGTAAAACTGTTCAGTATGGATCTAAAATAATAATGTTCTTTTAGTGAACTCAATATTTATTTTGTAATGATTTCTAATGCTAAAGCAGGTTTTACTTACAGGACTGCTGCAGCTACAGTTTTAGAACAAATTGTTTTTATATGGGTAGAATGGGTGCTCTTCCGTTAGTCTTTGAGTTGTTTCAATCATAAAAACACATACTGTTTAGTCGTATGAAACAGCTTGGTAAACAATTTAATGGTAGGCCTTCTAAAGACTGCAAATTATAGATTTCGTTGATACATTCCAAACACCTAAGCGGTTGTGTAAATTAAAGACTTACTGCGCATATACATATAGACACTGAATGGCGGAGTAGCATAGTATTGAAATTAAAATTGGTAGGCAGCTTCATATTGCGGGCATGTAGCCCTTTCAAAACAGAAGTGGCTTTGTCGCTCAGGTGTATGCAAGAAAGTGCTACACTCTATATATGACTTACATAAACTAATAAGCTATCAAGTGGGTATAAAGTACATACTGCTTAGACTACATAACAAAAACCTTTCAAGAAAACATAATTTTAAAAAAGATACAAAATTATTATTTCCAGGAACCTATTTTCGTGTAATTATTGTCCAAAAGTACTGAGTCTTCATGATATTTTACAAAATGTTTAAGAAATAAATTATTTAGGTTCTATTTAACTACCATTTTATCAAAACCTAACCTAAAACGTAACCCAACTTAACTAAAACTCAACCTTCTGTTGATAGTTAGGTTAATTTAGACGTACTTTTCAAATAATATAAACCCATTTTTTCATATAATTTGGAAAGATTAGGACATTTTATGTTTAGTATTTAGTATTGAATTAAACCTATCGAGAGATGTTTAGAACTTATATACGTGTAAAAATGAAAAACATATCATTTCAAATAGAACTTTCAAAACTAAGTTACCATCTTCGAGTTAGGGATTTTAATCTTTTCTTTTGGAGCAGGGTATTTCTATCGGCACTGTACTTTATATATTTAAACAAATAATTCATCAATTCTTCGAATATATGTTCTCTTTATGATAACATTTTATCATTTGATGACTGGTATATGTAATACATAGACTATTTTGTAGTATTAGGTCCATATACAAAGTTATCTAGTTAAAAGGCTGGAGACACTCCTCTAACCGTTTAGTGAGTGGTTTGAGAAAACCCATATTCATAAAATGTTTATAAGGCATATAAATGTATTTTTTTGCTTAATAAATTAACTTTACGCGCATATTCAAAAATGGAAATTTTAGGAACTTCTAAATTTGTTTAAATTTAGAACCCTATAGAGTAACCCCTCATTTTAAAGATCATTATAAAAGAAAAGAAGCAACGCAATTTAGAGGTATATATATCTCAACCCAATGAAAATTAACAACACTTAAAAGAATTATTATTCTTGGAGAAATCCTAACTAGGAGAACTTCTTTTCACAGGTGGACTCTGACCACTGTGAACTGTTTTGGTACTCAAGTATTATCAGTCGTTGACTAGTTTCCATACTAATATCGTCTTGGCAGTACTTACAAGAGTAACATATTTTGTCTACTTTATCATGGAGTTAAATGGACAGGAATGTGTAACAGTGTTACTGATGACTGATTACTTCTTAGAATTTGATATTATAATGAAGTGACAAAATAACTTATTCAACGATTCATTTACCGATCGGCACCCTATTCAAGATCTGCATTTGAAGAAGAAAAAACAATTAAAAGTTTTGAAGAAACATGCTCTGTTAAGAATCGTCCAAGATCAGGACGACCACGATCATGAACAACCGAGGAACATTCGAGGAACAACCTTGACAGTTAAAGATTATATTTATGACCTAGAGCAACCGGGTATGCTTTTAAATAACTATAGTTGTTGGACTCACCGCCAGCAATCCTTTGAAGTTTTAATCTTCAATAAAAGTCACTTGTGTACACTACACGTGTTTCGGACATTTGTCGTCCATCGTCGGGTGATCAAAAACACTTAATTAAAAACATTTAACGCAAAATTACATTTACACAATACTCGCGCACAATAAAACATATAAACGTCCAAGCTATCATATCTTTATGCCTGCACTACTCAGTGCACTCCTGGAGTTGATTGAAGTGCACCGTTATTGATTGAAGGTGTACTTAGCTATGCTGCAACAACGGATCATTCCAACTATCCAGGCATCCATATATGATTTTGAACAAGTTTGGTTCAAACAAAACGGAGCTCCTCCAGTATGGCCCGCAAGTCCGCCAGTATTTAGATAATGTTTTTCCAAGTCGATGTACTTATTTTTAGTCATTTAGGTATATGTCAGCTAACAATCCTGAAAGGGGTGATCCCATTGCTATACCTTTATTTTGCATATAGAAACTGTTGTTATACATAAAATAATTCTGATTCAACAATACTTCCAGGAGCGAAATCAATTCATTAATTGCGTGACGACTTTGAAAATAAGTAGGCTACATCCTGTCCACAGAAAATACCTTCTATAAGAACATAGTAAGTTACTCTCGATATTTATATGATACTTTTGTAATATTCAATGGAACTGTTAGACAAATAGAAAATCTGAAAAAAATACATGAACAGTATCAACAAGCATATCCAGTTTACCCTTGAATTAGAGTCGGATAAAATGATCAATTTTCTAGATCTAACAGTAATCAGATCAGACGAGTTTCATTATAAAATTTATAGAAAACCCACCACAACCGACTCGACTATTCATGCGGAGTCGCGCCATCCCATTGCACAAAAAATGGCTGCTTACAACAGCTTTATCCACAGATTAATATCATTACCAATCAAAGATTAAGATTTTCATAATAAATTAAATACAATAAAATACATAGCTGTGGCGAACGGTTACTGGAATTCCATGGTAGACATTATTCTTAAAAAACATCTAAAATATAAAGAAAAACCGCGAAAAGAACAAAATAGAAAAATATACAGATCTACGGAGTGCACAGTAATTTTACCTAACATCTTAACTAACGTATTGAACAAATTGGATATAACCATGACGTCCCGTACTTCTAACAACATTAGGAATAAATTAAAACCAAAAGACAATCCCAGTAGAACAGAAATCAGGAATATACAGAATCAATTGTAATGATTGCGAATATATAGGTCAAACCGGAAGACAATTTAAAACACGATTCAAGGAACATCTACCTAGTAACAAAGGTACCAATAGTAAATCTAATTACGCACGCCACATTATGGAGCACGACCATTCATATTCTAATTTTGACACCAATTTCCAGCCATTACACATATGTAAGAAAAGTAAACAAATGGACGCACTGGAAGAATATGAAATTTACAAAGCGCAGAAAACAAGTTCGGGGCTTATGTTAAATAACCATTTGAACTTCCAGTCCAACTTGATGTACGACGAGGCAATAGCAATAGATAAGAAAAACAAACATTGAAAGATATTCATGTTAGCGGTCCGACGTACTCAGTGTCCGGTTGTATTCGATGGTGTGCACACACGGAATATATTTTATGTGTTATTGTGCGCGTTTAAATGTGTTTGTGTTGTTTGCATATGTATTTATTTTAATGTGCTAACGACCTCACTAGAGCGAGAATCTGATGATGGAATAAAGTTCCGAAACGCGTCATGTTCAAGTAGGTGAATTACTTTAAACAAATAATAAAGTCACACAGACGGAAAAAATCATTATTTTTATTCAAATTTGTGACTTGGATACAAATACAATTCGTTTTTTTAAGTTAGATTATCTCGAATGCATCAACATTTTTATACAAATCCCTAAACTGGAATTGTAAACTCAAGTTGTCTCCATAACTCCATAAGTAAGTAGTTGTAACTATCTGCAATAAACCCAGGCCATAAACTTATAACAATATAGGTTGCACAGCTCTCTAACATTATTACCCACTCAGGGATGCATTACTGAATGTGTGGGGTGTGTTAGGAGGCGTTACCACTGCCAACCCTTAAACCTTCTCGTATATTGTGCAACTACTGGCAGTTTATTAAATATTAAGTACAGTATTCTTATTTATTCAATAGGAACGATACAATATATTTTCTTAGTAAACAATACTGTTCTAGTAAACAATAATGTCGTCAATATATTTTATTTGAAACATTCCTGTAATGGATTTGGAATCGATTCATGACGCTTGGCCTTGTTACAGATATTGAAAAGTACCGTACCGGTATGCGAAAACTGAAATATCTGAAACACTGACAGATGTGGTTTGGATCTCATATTGAAGCTTTCCCGATTGAAATGTGAACAATTCCAAAACAATTTGCCGCTTTAAACTCTTCAAAAGGACAAACCTAGATTGGTTTCCAAAGTTTTAATTCGTTTTTATTTTATTTATTATAATTATTATTGTATTGATAAAATGTAGTAATGATACATTAATTGTGTTCTTAAAACCATAAATAATAAACCTTTTCTAAAAATAAAATCATTTTATTTTAAAATAAATCATATTTTAACAATAATAGAAAAGAAAGAGCATTACCATTCATATAATAAAGATTATTTTATTTTATTTAAATATGTTCAGTTCCTGATGAAACTCCATATTAAAAGATATAGTTACTGAAACAACAAAATTAGTTTTACAAAAATATTAGCTTTATTCCTACGTACGGCTCACATAAATAAATAGCACGTCTTATTTAACGGTGTAACTAAAATATTCACAAATTGTAAATATCTAAAACTTACTTTAAAAAAATATTTTTAACGCTAGCGTAATTAACAAAATTAGAACACGTAACTTGGTTCTAAATTACTTAAACTATATTACCGTACCGTGTTTCTAAAAGTAAAAATAATAAAGAACACAATTCTCACAATTTTTATTCGTCAAACGCGTTTCAACGACAAAGTCGCCATCTTCAGTGACACATGAGCTACAACTAAATTATAACTAAGGAGACAAGGTACAGTACGATTTTTTTAACCGTGCCCTCGGCCATGATTGTACTAACCTGAATGATAACGTTAGAAATCGCTCTTGTCTACTCTAGTTTTTTCAACGAAAACTGAGCAGAGCGGCGTGAAACAGCGAAAACCAAGCTTCAATAACACTGTCATTTAATACACTTAGCAGCGATGTAAAATTATGAAACTTTCACGGATACAAAGATAAGAAACATACTATTCGTATGATCTGAAAGAAAATCAATTACAAAACCTATTTCATATTTTAAAAATCAATATTACAACAATGTACTTTAATAATGACATGCAATTTTCACACTGCTGGAAAGTTTTTTATTTTTTGGTCAGAGACAAAGTGTTCGCGAGAAAGTTTTAGATAAAGGTCCAAATTAAATATTTTATTTGAAACATTTTTTTCGTTTGACTGACGGTTTGCTCGGTACATCGGTATAATGTGTGCGTTTCAACTAAAACTACACCTGGCCGGGCCGTGCCGCCAGCCCGTGTTTCTGTTGACCGAGTTCGTCCTCATTTTATAAACGTTATAAAATATTGTATATTATACAGATCATATTATCAAGAGACAAGTAGTCTATGACTCATTCAAGTAGTTTTTATTTCAATAATTTTATTCGAATAATTATTCAATCATTTTTGCTTATTCGAAGTTTGTGGAACTGCCTTTACAATCCCTCCCCGCTACACCGCTAGCCCACCGCGCGCTAGCCGAGCCAAGGGCACGGTTAAAAAAATCGTACTGTACTATGTTACATATTTATACCCTCTCACAGAGTAGGGCGTGGTGTCAGTTTACAAACAACCAATAGAGTTGACAATAACAACATAATATTACAAAGTAACCTATAGGCGTATGTCTACAAATTAGGAGTAATGAGAGTGATTGGTTAATTTACGAATAAGATATGTAAGTAGGCCTAAACTACAGTAAATAATTGTTAAAAAACAATAAATGCAAAACTAAAATGAAATTCATTCTGGTATGTTATCGTAAATTATGTACGATTTCAAAGAAAATCTTTACACATATATAAATGTAACAATAAAATCAAATAAAACAATTTATAATAATAAATAAAAATACATAAAAAACAAAACATATACTTATTATCTAACATATATATTTGTAACTACATCAATGCATGTTACAGGCTTAAGCTACTTAAACAATGGCGACTAAAGTACAAAAGCTTAAAAAGTGTTAAATTACCGTAATTTTAAATATTTATGAATTAATGTGTTTTCTAGTTAACTAACTGCAGTGGGGAGTATTTATATTAATTTATTACAACAAATCAATAACACCAACATCTCTGAAGTCAACAAATTCAGTATTTTATTGCCAACATAACTATATAAAATTTCGTTTTTAACAGCTTTTTTGAAAAAAGTACTTTATTTTAAGTGACTAACCGAAATAACTTTATTCATTTAAAATGTATTTTTACTAGGCTCAAAAGTATTGTATTTTTACATTCTACACATTTTAACACGATCTTGCCTCTGTTTAAATCATAATTTTTGAGTGGGTAATCAAGTTACTAATAGATTAGAAAAACTAGAGTTCACCGTTTTAAAAGCAAACTTTAATCACTATTAAAAGCTAGTATCATCATTATTCAATACATAACTTCTAACTGTAATGCAACTGACGATTAATCGTAAGGTTAATTGTAATCAAAGCTAATAAAATATGTTTAAATGGAATCCCTGCTAATCGTAGAACCGCATAAATAGTCAATTGAATTTAAATAAAATTACAAATATATATATTCGTTTAAAATATGAATTGTTATTTTACAAATTTTTACAAACAAATAAAGTACAACAAATTATTTGGAAAACAAGTACTATGCTTGTTGTCATTTTTTATTTTATTAAGAAGGTATTTTTCACATTAGGCACTTATATCCTGTTGTTATTTAGTAAAGTTCGTTTAGAAATTGGTGGTTTAATTTTTTCTTGTGAATAAATTAATATTCTTTGTTATTTATTGGCAGGACAAAAAAAACATTAAATAAAACTTAAAGTAGAAAGTTTGCTTACTTTTGCATTTCCTATTATTGAAGTGATAACTTCTATTGGCCCGTTGGGCACTTTCGACTTGGCTATGTTTTCGAAATCTCGCGTCACGCCAGATTTCTCGCGAGATCTTGCATCACGCCAGA
>JAGFPH010013944.1:11474-22397 GCA_018207615.1 Philaenus spumarius | reverse complement strand
ATTTTTAAATATTAATTTAAGCACAAGCACATTTATTGTTAAATAGTCTTTTAATATGTTGAAATAAAAATAATGTGGGAAAACATGGGGAACTTTGAATTAAAAGGACGTAGGGTGTCCGAATTTCTGTCTTCCCCTCTTTGGTTCTTTAAGTTCTATGAGGCGCAAATTAAATATTTATGCAAATTTGAATTTACCATAAAGCAACAACACAAACTTACGTTATGATGGCATCGCTGTCTATACGACCTACTAAAATACTCTTGTATAAGTGTCACACTTGAATCACTTGATTTGAAAAGAAACAAATAAAAGGGAGCCTTTGTTCAAGAAATCCTTAAAAGTAATTACCTACAACATAAACCAAATTATAAGAATCTGTATAACTCAAATTGTCTGAAGCAAATAAGTAGTCGGCAAACAATTCACAAAAGACTGGAACAAACAAAACGTTTATTTGGTCATCTTTGACATGGTGCTCCATCGAACGCATGCCATAAAAAGCTTTTATGTCTTACTCAAATAATGTCTTCTATTTGAAATAGTGTGAGCCGTGACTAAAAGAGTTATAAACTAATTTTTTAATGTTCTTAAAATATCCAACAGCAAAAGAATATTTTGACGATGGTCGTAATTGTTTTAAACGCTAATATAAATTAAACATTTCATTTTTACTTCAATTAGAATTTTTACTTAATTTTTTCAATTAGATAAGTATAAATATCCTTATAAATTAGAAATTAATAGAAACATTAAGTTCTTTCAAAGCATCTTAAATTAAAAATCATAACAGCACAGACAGTTCCATAGAAATTATTCTTTACGAGGAAAGACCCAATATTCCTACTAAGTGTATATTTTACAAACGTATAGATCAACGAGAGTTAATGAAATTTACACCAGAGAGCCACAACGATGCTCATATTTTACAAACGTATATAGATCAACAAGAGTTATTGAAATTTACACCAGGGAGCAACTACGATGCGTATATTTTACAAACGTATATAGATCAACAAGAGTTAATGAAATTTACACGAGGGAGCCACTACGATGCGTATATTTTACAAACGTATACAGATCAACTTGAGATATGATATTTTCCAACAGAGAGCCACTTGCATGTGTATTTTTTCAGCGATCAACTTAAGAAGCGAAACCGGGAATATATATATATATATATATAGCCTATACATATTTATAATTTTCCTGAATTTATGTCAATATTTACTTTATAATATTATCTAAAGTCTTTACATTTTATAATATGATACATTACAAATTTATCTAAATTCATAATGTAACTTTTGAAGAACACGAGTTATATTCAATATTAATATTTTATTTTGCTATTATGCAAAAGATACATACCTGATACTTTTGCAGAATTAGTAGGCCTATCTAGATTATCAACATCCAACTCTTCACACTCATTAGATGAGTTTGGTATAAGGATGCCATCATCTGTCACCAAATAATGTCCTGCACCCACCTGCAAAATAGATAAATTCTTTAATTAATAATTAATTACTTGAAATAGTATTCTTTTTTCAAAAATATTATATAAGAATATAATATTTTAGCGTTTGTGTACCCAGTTGTAAAATATTGTTAACTTATGAGCAATTTTAACACATGAAGTAAAAACTTTATAAAGAAACTTTTTTACTACAGAAGATTTGATTGACCTGTATGTTTTAGAATGAAAAATATTTGTACATAACTATTTATGATTGTTACTACTACTTCTTAACTGTGTAATATTATTGTATTTATAATTAGCAGTCTATTTGTAAGTTTAAAAAAAATCAATATTTTTATATTAGCCTATCTATAAACCAAAACCAAATAACACAACAAATGTTGTACAGGTACTTTTTGTAAAAATATAAATGATATTGGTTTAGTTCAATGAAGAGAGCACTATAAAAGTTAAACTTTGATAAGGGATGACTTACATTGGTGCATTGGTTTGACTAATGTAACTGATTCAAATTTAAGGTACGACAGGCTGACTGTATTTGTATACTACTATTATGACAAACAAATGCTATTTATATGTAGGCCTAATATAATAAATACTAAGTTGGCCTAATTATATTACCTGTGAAAGAGCTATTGTATCACTGTCAATGGCTCCTTCAATTTCTGTGGCAAAAGTGCCAACAAAAGCCTCACAAGGGTCATCTTCAGGGAACTTTGGTGCTGGCCCTCCACCTGTACTGAGTACTTCTTTTTTGATCTTTGCCAGTTCTTTCTTTTTTTCGGATTTCAAATTGTCCCAACATTTCCGTAGTTGCTTTGGTGTCCTCTGCAAAGGAAGAAAAAAACATTAGTTTTACCATATCCAATGCAATGTAAGCATATGTGTCTCTTCAAATAACAACTTACTACACAATGTAGCCTAGGTTTAGTTGTAAATATTGTAATTAGGCCTAGCATAATTATGTAGCATAAAAATGTAGCATAATTATCACAAAAATTAACAGTTTGTTAACCAATAGAGCAGCCTGCATTAGCAAAAACCCCATGATTTGCAAAAATTAGTGAAATAACAAAGAATCAGAGCCTACAAACCAAACAAATGAAGTTGTGTTTAGGTAGAGCCTACAAACAATAAATTGTGTAACAATAATTTAAACAAGGTTGCTTCTTATTAATAAATAATTTAAATATAAAAGCGGGATCTATTATATACAGAAGTTAAAAAATATCCATATAGACTATCAGTAACAAATCCCCTACTACTAATTATGCCTAGGTTATAAAATTATACTTAAATAGGCCTATGTAAGCAACCATAACCTTCTTAGTTTTCGATTTAAAACTACAGACATCCTAATCAAATAGAACGAAATAATTTACAACATATTAGGTATTGAGATTCAATAGATCTTTTGAGTTAATGCAAAAATAATAATCTAAAACTTAAAAATGCAATGTTTACCTTGTGATGGTCGGCGACAGCATTGTATTCTAGTGCAATATCGTCCCAAGCTTTGTTTTTTTCTAGAATCGTTGCACCGTCCGTTCTTTTATTTTCAAGAACATGTTTGTATTTTAAAACTAGTTCTTTGACAAACTGTTTCTCAAATTGGGTGTATACAATTCGTTTTGTTTCCATGATCAAAGTCGTAAACAAACAAAATTACAAGCAAAACAAATTCAATTTAACATGGCGGTATAATTGTATACCGTGCGTTCATTGGTCGTTGGATTTGACGTCATCGGAAATCATGGCGTCATGTGCTGAAGCTAACTTGATATTAGCCTTGGCTAAGGAGCACTCGGGAAAAGTCAAGGAATGTTTATAAATACCAAATTTTCTCAAGTTAGCATTGAAAGTTAAGAGCTCCTTAGCCGAGTAGGTCTTGAGCTAAGTTAAGGCGCTGTTCAAGTTGCGTTCATAAATACGGGCCTAAGCCTTAGAAACTTTAAAACTTAAATTTTCATTTTTTAACTGACTCTAAGGTCTGAAAACCTTCACTCTTTCTTCTAAAATAATATTTAAATTTTGTCTTTGTTTTATTTTAAAACTTTTCCTTTTTTATTATCTGTTTGACTTTAACTTTACTGAACTTCATTTTTTACCTACTTTAATAGTGTTTGAACTTCGAAATTTTGCTATTTTCTAAAATACACAAAATTCGTTCATAACTCATTTCACATTTATTTTCGGTCTACTCTTGTATAAACCAAAAATACTTTTATTTTCGGATTTTGAGAAAATTTGAAATTTCCCCTAAACTTTAAACTTTAATTACGTAAGAATCTTTATCTACGACCATTGCAATAAACACCAATAACGCTATTACAAGTAACATCAGAAAGAGGTACATTACAAACCAAAAGCCAACCCGATTAGGTAATGATATCTTTACCTAACAGGAGTCACTTTACATAATAGGCTCTAGACCAATGAGAGCTCGTCATTTGACGGAAGTAGAGTTGTAATAAAAATAACGCTATTCGTACATCAGCTGATTGTACCCATACGTTCCGGATGTTAGTGTGTTATTGTAACTAACCTCAAACGTGAGTTGACGCATTCCGCAAACATGAGTGATAGTGATGAATTTTGTTTAACTCCAGAGGAAATTAATACAAATGCAAATTCGGCTCTGAACAATTTGTTGCCAGAAAAATCTAAATTTCGTTATGAAAAGGTTTATAACCAGTTTATGGAGTGGAAAACTAGAAATGGTGTTAGTTCGATTTCCGAGAATTTTTTCATTGCGTATTTTGAGGAATTGGCCCAAGATAAGAAACCTAGTTCGCTTTGGTCTATTTATTCAATGATTAAATCTACAATCAACATAAAACATCAAATAGACATATCAAAATATTTCAAGCTCACAGCTCTACTGAAAAGGAAATCAGAAGGGTACAGTGGTAAAAAAGCAAAAGTGTTTTCATCAGATCAAATTTATTTATTTATTTATCAAAAGTGTTTTACACACTTCTTATTTTTTTACACCCTGTATATTTTTGGTCGTAGATAAAGTAGTGTACGCAACGATTGTATTCAGCCTTTAAGCCACTCGTGAGATATTTAGAACACTCGCTTCGCTCGTGTTCCAACTTACATCTCACTCGTGGCTTAAAGGCCTTCATAATACAATCGTTGCATAAACTACTATTTAATATTAGGATTTGGGAATTGCATGGTTAACACACCCGTGTTTAACGCAATGTGTTTCCTTTAGAAAAACCCAAATACATAATATTCCTGGATCTGGTATTCCCTAATAAATAATTAAATAGAGGCTAAGTTATTATTAATTTCTGGACAAGCTATAGTTTATTAGTTAATTTCTACTGATAACGCCACGCTAGCCCCAACTTATCCAAGGTTTCCCAACTACATACGTTCAAGATTTCCTTGCAGGCCTAGAAATATAGTTTTTTAAATTTTTTTTGTAAAAACCGAAATTTCCGATAATTACACTGGTCTTACCCGCAGTAAAACATATATAATTAAGTCTTTTAAATTACCAAAACCATACAGTGTTTATTATAACTAGCTGACCCGTGCGAAGCATTCGCATTTTAACTTACTAACAGTGTTTTATTAATTTAAATCCATGTTAAATAGAAATAATATTGTTATTATATATTTTTAAACAACCTACCAACTTGCAGAAGGTAAACAACAACAAATAGGTGTATCCACAATGCTGTTTATAACCACGCTTACAATTAATTAAAAATAGAAATGTAGTGGCGTAACTGAAGCTCTCCATCTGGGGATTGTTATCATCAGTGTTGCCAACGCCAGGAAAATATCCCTACAACTTACTTGATCTTACACCACTGTTACTTTTGGATTCTTAATTTAAATTTTTTTTTTTCGTTTTTTTCTTGTATTTTGTATATTTTTCCGGTGTAGCGGTTAAGGAAAGCTTTAAAATGATGCCTCATTCATGTAATTTGATGATGCATTAAGGAAGTTATGGCGTACCGACAAAAAAATGGCCTTGAGAAATAATATAAGTGATAATTGTAAATATGTGAAATGAAATTTTGAGCTAACCAATAGAAATCAAATTTGCCGACCACACATTAGCTGACAAGTGGCCTAAGCTAAGGACAAACAGACTTTTCTGTCAATATACAGATGCCTGGACAACTTACAATCTCTTTGCTTACATGTAAAAATGGAAAGATTAACTAAAACCGTAAATTTTCATCCGTTTTCAGTTTTTAACAAATAACCTACAAGCAAAAAATTTTTTGGAACATTTCACTTGTACATAAATTAAAGTATAAATAAAATGTGCTTCTAATGTTTAAATTTTTAAATTGTCCAAAAACTAGATGCTGTACGAGTTCAAAAATCATTGTTTTAAATTTTTTTCCAAAAATAGCATCTTTTGTATTTTAACATCATATTTGTAAAATACATTAAATGATAAAATACCATCATTTAGGCTATGGTGACATATCAAATCTAGCACACAACCATATTTTGTCTCATTGCTACTACGACGATCAAAAAAATGAGTCTAAGCTTTCTTACTGCGAACATTGTACGAATTTCGTGTCTAAATAAAGTACCAAATCAGGGAATCAATAAACTTTACAACAAATATTAAAGGTGAGGTAGAATGTGTAACCAATTCTTCAATTAATGCAAGCATGCAATTTAAATCACATTATTGCAATCCAACATGCTGCACCCTACTTTTAACACGGTTATCACCATTGAGAGAAATAGTGTTTCTCCTATTAAATGAGTTCCGTCTGATAATCGAGGAATATGAAATATTTTTGTTAAAAAAGCGGTTTCGCCTTAAGGAGATTTGCTAAATACTGGTCAGGACTTTGGTATAAATGACTTGTCACAGAACAGAACTTAATTAGGACTTTAACAAGGAGCAGCAACAACGTATTGCCAATATCATATTGGCGAAATGGTTTCAGACTATGCTTGCAATTATGGAGGTTTCCGAACAGGCGGAAGACATTAGTGGTGTATAACTTTGTACCTCTCAATAAAAACTTTAAAAATACCGATTAACTAGGAATAAAAGTTACTGCGAAAAATCGTAGTTGGGTCTTTGCTACACAAGCCATTCCCAGTTTAAGAATACGCACTGGCCGTGGATGAATACATACATTTTACTGTCATCTGTCAGAACAAATTGAAATTCAAGCCTGTAAAACGACTTAGGAAACAAATTTACTCAAAGAAAACAAAATATTACTAGTGCGAGGTTTCCTCAATATTGTGAAGATTTATGACGAAATATAACTATACGTCATTATCAGGAGGATTTATTTTATAAAAAACACAAACCCTGCTGAAACTTTATTAACATTTTTAGTTGGTTTCTTACGAATATATTTATTTGATGAACATTATTTGAGAAAGGATTTACTTGTTTATTTGGGACTTGTTTACAGCTGTTTTCTAAAATTTGATTAATCCAGTAAACACGCCATCAGAAATTGAAGTTAATCTTTACGTGAATAATTAAGATGTGTTCTTTTCGGAGTATATAGGTTCTCATCAATCTAGAATAAATTCTGGAAATTACAGGAAAACATATGTTATTACTCATTCGTTTATTAGTATTTGATGGTTATTCAGTTGAACCAGACAGAAAATAACAAAATATCTGCAGAAGAAGACAAAACTTCATAGAAGATTGCAGAATTTAGCATGTTGTATGAAATAATATATTTCTTGCGATCGTGTTAGTATTAACTTAAAGGAAAATTTATCTCAAATGAACTTAATAAAACATGCTTAGTTCTAGTTGAAAATCAGAAAATTAAAACATCCTTTAAAAAATGTTTTCAGCATCTACGAACCAATTCAAGGTAAATCCTATTATCCTACCCTAAATCAGCTTTGATAATGCTTTGACAAGAATTTTTCAAAAGTTAAACAAAGTTTCTTCAATAACAATACAAATATAACTTCTTTTTATTTCTATCAAAGTACAAATACAAGGTAAATTTTAGCATCCCAGACAATATTCATTTATTTTGAAAAGTATATTTTGCATAATTTCGCTCTTTCGTAAAGCAGATTCTGAGGCATCTATTTTACTAATTGACTAAGATTAGTAGTCAACCTTCTCTGTTGAGATTTTATTAATCTTATCATGTCCTGCCATTCTATCAACTTGTTTTGTCTGCGGTTATATCGTGTACTCTTTTCTAGTTAATAATATTCTATAAGACTGTTTGAAGCATCTCATAATATTATCAGATTTTATGTTATCAAATAATTATGAAACCCCATTGTTAATATATTCTGATTCTTTTTGCAGATTGGAGTAGTAATTTTAATTTAAAATTTTCTGTTTGTTTCCTCAAACATTAAAATTAACATGGTTATGTTTTACCGCTGGAGGTTAGGGGAGCATTTGGTAATTCCCTCCATGAAACGGATCATAAAAGACATTTACTCCATTTTAAAGATCATGCAAGTCTATAAATGTATATTAAATGAATATAGTCGGCTGTCCACTATAGACAGCATTTCAATATGAGATATAATATTGTTACTGTTTATGTGTGGTGTTTATATATTCATTGCTATTTTAGTTGAAAGGAGCCATTCTTGGTCTTGTTTTAAATTTAAAATATTTTAATTTGCACAACAAATTTTAATTAGTGGTTATTTTTAATTTTTAATGATAAGGCCCACTAACATTAATTCTTACTAATATATGTTAAATTTTACTATGATGGTTAACCCTAATGACGCAGAAGCAAAAGGTTACCTAATTCAACACACTATACAATTGTTACGTGTGAGTTTTTGTTGTCTTTTTAGATTATGTTAAAAATGTCTTGCTTTTTAGTTAAGAATTCAAAGTGTCTTTTTATGTTGCATGTATGTGTGTGATAAATCAATAGATTCATTCATTCAAATATATTCATTAATTCGTATTGAAAACGTATAGACGATTGTCTACTACATTGAAAAAATACAGGTGATTATTCAATATACTAAAACATTATAGGTAATTGTCTACTATACTGAAAATAGCTTAGATTGACTTAGATCATTCATCCATTGTTAAATTTAAAACAAAGAAAATTAGGTATAGTAAAAGAAGAGAACGGAATTCGTTAGATATTTCTCCCGTTCCGTCGGTGAATAAACATTAAACTTGAGATTCGCCATTAAGTCTGGAATATTTAAATTCTCCAGCTGTCGGCTCCATTTAGTGGCAACGTCTCGCTTACATAACAAATAGGATCGAAATTAAAGTCTGGAAGATTCACCTGGCATTCTATAAAAATTTAACCCAGCTTCATTCAAAGTTTAATTTTGTTCATTAAAGCTTAGCTCTATTTTTGCTATATTGAATCTATTAAATATATTTTATCACATAGTAGCTGTCGGTTTTCTCCATCACCAGTATTATTAATTACGAACATTCCCAGGATTTTAAAAGTTCATTAATTTATGAACATTTTAGCATTAACGAATTAACAAAATTTATATTTAACCTTCCTTGTAATTTGTTTTGCAGAATTTTGTGGATAAACATCGGTTTAAATGTTTTCTGTGCTTAACACAGTTATCTATATATTAATACGTGAAAAAAACTTTGTACCCCTTTTTAAGAAAATTACGTGAACGGAGGAGTATGAAATTTGGCACAGTTAAAGTTTAAATGATGAAGAAATGCAGAAAGCTAATATTTTTATATATCAGAATGCATAAAATGAAAATTAAACACACAAATTAATTATAGGTTAGGCCTGGACTGATAAACTAACACATGTTTCTTGGATTTATTCACATTCATTACCATAGCAACCAATTGAATCAAATGACATATAAACAGTTTATCCTATACTCTAATACGAGCAATGTCTGTTTGTTTGTTTGTGTGTTTGTACGAGCAATCTCGAGATCCAGCGGAAGGATTTTGCTGAAAGTTTGGGATTAGAGGCTTTTGGGACTAAAAAATCGATTGGTGAAAACCACTACCTCAGGAAAACTCGTATTTTTCTGAAAAACTCATTTGAAAATTGAAAATTTTTAACATTGGGGTTATGTAATTTAAAATCAATAGGATACATATGACAAACATCAGCTGTTTCCTATAATATTTCCATCAGCTGTCTCCTATAAATGTTTCCATTTAATTTGCTCGTTTAAATTTATTTTGTAAGTATTAAACATAAATAATTTGTCTTAAAGGTTAGAATTGTTTCAAGCTTGAAATCAGCTGACCCGTGCTAATATTTCACGAGTTATGAGTAGGCCTACAAAACAGTACTTACCTGATTTTAATATTTTGATTTAGTTCAGTTAATTAAGTTTATTTATTTATACATTGTATAATATAACAGCTGATTTCACCACTCATCTGTAATACTACAAAACCCAGCGTAGTAGTAAATAGTACATTTTTTTACAAATAGGCCTACAGTTTTATTTATAATCCTTATAGTTGTACACATTTACCGAGTTAAAAATTACCAGCAGCAATAGTTACGTAGGCATAAATAAAGTCTGTTGTTTTTAAATAGTATATTTTTTACATGATGTATTTCTGATGTGTATCCAATTATTCTGTCTGTGATTTTTCACTGGGGGCCTACTCGTGATTTAACAATTTAACAACAACAGACTTTATCTAAACCTACCTATACTGATGGAGATTTTTAACTCGGTAAATGTGTACAATATAATTTATTTGTAGGATTATAAAATTTAAGGCCTATTTGTTAAAATTTCGTATTCATTATAATATACGGTATCTAAATATATTTTTATTTTGTAGTTAAAATAAATACAATTTAACAACAACAGACTTTATCTAAACCTAAATATACTGATGGAGATTTTTAACAACCCGGGAAATCAATTAAATAGGATACATAAGACAAAGATCATCTGTTTCCTATAATATTTCCATTAGCTGTTTCCTATCATATTTTTCCATTATTAGCTGATTTTGTGTTAATTTATAACCTTTAATATAGGTTTTTGTGGAAAACTACTTCTGTTTATGTATTTTTATTTTATTTTATTTTATTAGAGAATAGGATATTTATTTTGTTTTGAATATATTATTTTCTGTGTCAGTTATGTGTGGAGCTTTATTTTTATTCAAACAAATTTATTACATTATTTAATTCACTATGCCTGGAGGAAGACCACCTAAACGTAAATGGTCAAACCAATTTACATGTCACCACGATGAACGTTCTACACAAACTCAGCTCATTCCGGAATCAGAACCTTCAAATACTGAACCACCAGTTGCTGAACTGTCTGTTTCTGTAACACTAGCAGTATCGCGGCCAACTCGAATAGCAAAATTACAATGCATAGAACGTATTTCGAACGTAAGTGAAGAAGAAAGGAATTGTCATATTGAAGAACAACGTGTCCGAGCTTCATGCAGACGGATCAACGAAACTGAAGAAGAAAGGGATCATCGT
>JAGFPH010013943.1:0-14596 GCA_018207615.1 Philaenus spumarius | reverse complement strand
ATGTTGGTGATTATTCGTTTAGAACAAACCCTTAACCTATCTTGTGATAGAATATCATTAGATTATCTGTGTATTATAATATATAAGAGACTTTGTCATGGCTGACTGACATAGAATCAACCTAAAGGAAAAAGTACTTGATAAAACTGCAAAGGTTTGAAGATATTTTCTTATTCGTCATCTATATAGGTACGTATAGGGTATATAATCCAAATACCACTCACTGATTATCCAAATTAGGAAATTATGCGGTTTGAAATCCCAAAGTTTTAAAACTGTGTAGTAGCCTATTGTTATTGAAGGTCTAATAATGAACATATCAAAAGGTGATGAGCGGGGGGGAGGAGGGGGACAAAATATGTGACTTCTTTTGGGTTTTCGTAAATATCTCGGAAAATATGGGAAAAAATTAAAAAAAAGTGTCCATTATCGATAGTTAAATTATCTATAAAAATGATTCTTATCATTTTTTCAGTAGAGCCATCAGTAGTTTACGAGATATTCATGTTGAATGTAAGTTAGATGAGCTCCCCAAACAAAACTGTAACTGGATTGATTATATAATATTAGATTATTTACATTAGATATACTCGTTATTTTTTTATAATAATTAATTATTGTATATAGTGATTATATGAATTTATTTGCGTAGGATACATTTGTATTATAATAAGTAATTGTATATAATGATATACAGGGTGATGATAATCGTGATTAGTCTTTAAACTACCTAGTTTAGATTTTGTTTACATCAAACATTTTATATTAATGCGTACACGTGGAAATTTGTAGTTTTTTTGTATTTATTATAGAAGGTGAGGAATGAAACTTATATAATTCGAAAGATACTGTGCTATAAATGTGCAGAAACAAAAAATTATGTTTTTATTATACTAGGGAAAACCCCTGCGTACTCCGCACCCCAACCCCGTTGGAACCTTCTATACACATAATCATGATATGTTTTCTTTATAATAAAGGAGTAGGATTAATATTAACCACAAAGCTAAGGTAGTAAATAATGTTAAAAGTTTAAATCAAATTATTTCGTATATATTATTTTATAACAGCAGTTATAAAAAAGGTTAAAAGAGCCTGAACCAGCAAGGCTCAGATCTACACTTTAATAAAACATAAAAGTTAGAAATACAAATAGTTGCTTCAAAGAGTGAAATCAAGTGTCAAATGGAAATATTAGAGCAAACAGCTGTTGTATCTGTTATTTTATTCAATTGGTTGCTATGGTAATAAATGTAAATCCAGTTGTTGGTTCATCAGTCGAGGCCTAACCTAAGTGTTTTCCGACTAAATTTACAAATATTGAAATAAAAAATGTTTTGATCAAAATGAATTTATAACCTGTTACTCAGGCATAGTGAAGTTTTTTATTAGTAAAACTATTTTTTTCAATCGGTTCAGTAGTTCCAGAGTTTACCCTCTACATACATATAAACAAACAAACAAATTTTACCTCTTTATAATATTAGTATAGATTGCCGTACAAATACAGTTTTACTAAAATAAAATAAACTAGACCTAACCTCAAATTGTGTTTCTAAGCTGGTTATCCGAATCAGATATTTTATCTGTCATTTTATGTTGGTTCAGTTGGTTGCTATGGCAATGACTATAAAAATGTGTCAAGAAAATAATGAACAATTTGAATATTTACAACATATCCCAATTAATTAAGTGAAAAACAAGTTGAATTTCGTAACTTTGCAAACAAAATTGGTCGAATTTCGACTGGCGACAGTACTGGCGATACTGGTATTGATTAATAATTGTTGGTATTTGACCAACAGCTTATATTATTAATGTCCTACAATGCTCGTCACAGGATTAGTCTAATAGCTTTTTTTCGCAAGAGAACGTACAATAGTAGACCATGAAAAATCAAAATAATTCGATCACGGAGCTGGAGTCGCACTCGCATGCCCTGGGGTAAAATCCCCCGCGTGATTTGAACCGGGTACTTTTACGGTATTTTACGTTTTGATAGATTTTGGGGACAATACTTCGCACGCCAACCCCCGTATTGGGAGTTTTTTCAATACAAGTGCATTGCGTGCTTCGCACCCCAATACGTATATTGGGAGTACTTTAATACCAAATGCATTGCTTGCTTCGCACGCCAACCCCCGTATTATGAGTATTTTCAATACACAATGCATTGCGTACTTTCTTGAGGGGATAGTAGGTCTACATTAAAGTAGCAGAGTAAGTAATAAATAGTATTATTGTTAGCTAAAGAGGAAACTATTCAATCGATTTCCAACAAATTTGTACCAAACATGTCAATTAGGCATATATAGACGCACGAAAAAAGGTTTTGATACATTTTGAAAAACAACCCCCTTTTCGGCCAAAAACCCCCCAAAATCAGATATTATTATTTTTTTAAAGATGCAGTTGTTTGCATACGGTAGGGTACATTTATTTCTACAAATAAAGCAAATTTTATCAAAATCGTAAGAGCGGTTTTTTATAAAAAAATAATAACTGATTTTTTGGGGGTGTTTTGACCAAAAAGAGGTTCGTTTTTAAAAATTTTTTTAAACATTTTTTCGTACATCTATGCAGTCCTAATTGACATTTTTGGTGCAAATTTGTTTGAAATCGATCGAATAGTTTTCTCTCTAGCTTTGTAAACATACAGACAGACATTTTGTAAAACCACTTTTTTGAACTCAGGGGGTCCCAAAACGGATGTTTCCCACAAAAATCTCAACATCGAATTTTTTGCGATCACTATACCTTCTCTATTCCACAGTATAGTGAGAAAGTAAAAAGAACGTGTGTACCAAATTTCATCCAAATCGGACATAAAATGCGTCCATTACAGAGCGAACACATAGATATATATATATAAACATTTTAATGACACCCCAAAACGTGTTCTGGGAGCCATGATCGGTGCTCATTGAATAGGTCTCACCATAGAGTCACTACAACAGCCCATCTTTCCTATGGAAATTCGCTAATAAGCAGTTCTCCATAGCTTATTTGTGTGCCGTTATGTAACATTTGGCAAAAGCACAAAACACGTGGAAATATTGTTACTTATTTCGGTCTCGGATCGGTTAACCTAGGCTAGGCCTGAGGTTTTCTAACTTCATTGGTCGAGTTCGCTTTGTCCATTCAATTAAATAATTAATTAGCCAAACATATTGTACGTTTAAGCCGAAGGTATGGGATTAAATGATTCGACCGCACGATGAATCGCTGACGTGAATTGAGTGAATTTCCAAAATATGTTTTAGGATTTCAATCAACTATTTGGTAAATAATCTACTCACGCAAGAGCTAAATTCAGTACGAAATATATTAGTAGATTTTGTTTTCACCTGAGCCTCCAGCTTCCACTCGCAGAGGAAAAACGCCCTTTGTGGCCTCGGGTTGTTGACTGTTTCGCTTCGTTCGCATCGTAGAAACTCGGCCTTTGTGTAAGTCGTGTAGAAAAACAAAATGTACAGAATGATATAGTACATTTATTTTTTTTAGATAAAAGAAAAACTATTATAGCGTGAAAAATCTAAAAAAAAAACGTGCTTCCAGTCGTAGGATTTTTGAAGTGATAACTTCTATTGGCCCGGTGGGCACTCTCGCTTGACTATGTTTCTGAAATCACTCGTGTCGCAACTTTTTGCGTAGACACAAGTCAGAGCGCGGAGAGGGAGAACGCGATACATATTATTTATAGACAAATAAGCTCGTGGAAATGGAATAGACGATATATAGTATATAATAATACGTTATTATAATTATTATAATATTAATATATTATATTATAATAAGTATGCGAAAAATAGTGGCCATTAATAATGTAAGCATTATTTATTTAGTGACTAATGATTTTGAATGAGGTATTAGTGAATGCACTCTACATAAAATTCTAAAAATAATTCAATATTTAAGGGATAATTATAATAATTAATTATTATTATATTTGTGCGTTTTAAGTTTTGTAAAGAAGATTGTTTTTTGTTCAACTGAAGTAAGTTTAGACAAAATATTACGTTTTGTACATTTTGACAAAGTAATATTTTACATTTTTTCATTTTACTGTAACTTATTATTACTCACTTAAATATAAAATGTAGCTTCACATTACAACAATGGAGGTCTACACGTTAATGGAGTATCTATTCCTCACAGAGTAGTTTCTTCTAGGCCAGAAGATGGCCAATGCTTATGCATGCTACTCTTTGGCTTTAATTGTACATGACACGATTAACTGGGGTTTGAGGTGAGGACCAGAGTTGTTAGTCATGTTTCAAACAATTGGCGCAGGTTCAAACCATATAGCCTACTTTAAAAGTAACAGGAGATATTTATTTAAAAAAAAGAATATAACGCGGATATGAGCAAATCGATAACTTTTGGAACCTCCCGAGAAATTCAAGGAGCATCCGAAATATTTTTTATGAATTTAAATTGTACAGAGAGGTTATTTGTTGTTGGAGAGTATTGACGAACCGATTGAGGGAGTAGGGTACATTTTGACAAAGTAATATTTTGCATTATTTTATTTTACTGTAACTCATTATTACTCACTTAAATATAAAATGTAGCTTCACATTACAACAATGGAGGTCTACACGTTAATGGAGTATCTATTCCTCACAGAGTAGTTTCTTCTAGGCTAGATGGCCAATGCTTATTCTACTCTTTGGCTTTAATTGTACATGACACGATTCACTGGGGTTTGAGGTGAGGACCAGAGTTGTTAGTCATGTTTCAAACAATTGGCGCAGGTTCAAACCATATAACCTACTTTAAAAGTAACAGGAGATATTTATAAAAAAAATACATCGCGGATATGAACAAACCGGTAACTTTTGGAACCTCCTGTGAAATTCAAGCAGCATCCGAAATATTTTTTATTAATTGCAGGTGTACAGAGATGGTTATTTGTTGGAGAGTTTTGACGAACCGGCCAATGAATACAGAAACTATAAGAAGCGCAATGTATATGGAGAATAGTCAGCCGATTTTATTCGCGCCAAAACAAGCTTAGCACGGCGGCCGCAACGAGGCGCAGGCTGTCGGCGCCAGTGTCGCACACTCCCCTCCAACCCCTTGCCATCGCACCAGCGACCACAGAATAAAATACTGCCCATCGCCTCTATACAGTATGAAATAATGAAGTGTGCCTAAACTATCTTGGGAAGGTCTAGAAAGCCAAAACGGCTCGGAGATGATGCTAAAATTGTGATGCTCGTGTTTCAAATACACTGTTGTTTTGAACACTTGCAACACACCGATTTCTTTGAAATTTTACACACTGACAGAATATTAGTGTAGGATGATATTGTTATAAAAATTTTTAATTATAAAAAATCTTTAAAGGTATACATAAATTTCCAAAGCTAAGATTTAATATGGAACTTTAAATTGTGACACGAAAAAGTTGCTCTGTGAGAATTTTTTTTGTTTTTTGGTCAGAGACGAAGTGTAAGCGTAAAAGTTTGAGCCAATAAGTTAAATTTTATGAAACATATTTTTTCAAAAAATTAGCTCAAGTGGTTTGGTTTTTACAGCAGGTTAACGATTAAGTAAGCGCCAGAATCTCGCTATATTCCCACGGCTCACGGCTACCGTCTCGTTATATAGCTTCAGTAATACATTTTAACTGCTTTTCCCCGTTAGTAAAAAGTTTGATTTTCATAAATCACTCTAAGATTAAAGGTAAAATGATTTAGAATGTTGTATGATACTAATATTTATTTTAATCTAAACATTGTTTACCATTCAATCAACATGGCTTAGCACACTATGACATTTAAGTGTATTTTCTTTACGTTATTATTCTGTATAGAAATCAACAAATAATACTGTAGCTTTTTATAGTATCACAAAGTAACACATAATTACGGAAAGAAAAATAATAATGACAACATAAATACGGCATAGCAAACTATATAAAATGACATTTAAGTGTATTAACTTTACTTTATTAAAGTGACTGTTAAAGTGACGGCTTGCGTGTCGATTTATGTAGGACTAGGGGAGACCCCTGCGTGCTTCGCACGCCAACCTCCCAATGGAACCTTCTAAAAACATACGTTATCTTATCTTCTAAAGCGAGAGATAATTGTTTGTCTGCTAAATGGATCTGGAATCTCCGTCTAAGGATTTTTCATTTTTTGATTTTATATGGGGCTTTTGGCCACGAGCAATCGATTGGAAATGGTCACCAGTCTGGGAAAATTCGTTTTCTACGTCTTTTTATTAAATTAAAACGTGAAAATAGTCCATTTTAAACAATACAAAGCACAGCTGATGCAAATGTTTTCAATGCCATTACAATAATCATCTGCTTTCTTTTAAACTGTATATTTTATTAGAGGTAAGCCTAATGTTGTATCTATTTATAGTTACCATGGCAACGAATACTTCTGCTAAATAAACATACCCTTTATTTAGTTGTTTAATGTTATATGCCTAACCTAAACGATGTTCACGGAAATTTGCAATAATAGTAGTTATTGACGTGAGCGAACTAGGCCCTAGGAATAAATCGATATTGAAATAATACTTTAATTTAGGCCTGACTTATTTCTGAGGCATAGCGTTGAGATTGTGGTTAATCCTTTAAACTGTATTTTTATTACAGGTAAGCCTAATGTTGTATATACCCTTTATTTAGGTGTTTAATGTTATAGGCCTAACCTCAAAACTCAATAATCCAATATTTATTATTGAAATCATAGCCCTGCTTATAATCGAGCTTTAGCTCGGTCTCCTGGTACTGTTTTATTTATAATAAAGTTGTAGTATTAATAATAACCTCAAAACTAAGATGGTAAATAATGTTAAATGTCCAAACAAAATTATTTCTTATATTTTATAACAGCAGTTAATAATAGTTAAAAGAACCAGCAAAGCTCAGGTCTACATTTTAAAACCCTAACCTAAAAGCTAGAAATACAAAAATAATTGCTTCAAATTTTGAAATCAGCTGTTAATGGAAATATTGAAGCAAACATCTATATTATCTGTTATTTTATTCAATTGGTTGCTATGGTAATAAATGTAAATACATGTGTTGGTTTATCATTCCAAGCCTAACCTAAGATTTTTTTCCGACTAAATTTACAAATATTAAAATAAAAAAAAAGGTCTTTACCGAAATGAATTATAGCCTATGTTACTCAGGGATAGTGTAGCTTTTTATTAGTAATACTATTTTTTCAATCTGTTCAGTAGCGCCAGAGATTACCCCCTACATACAAACAAACAAACAAACTTTACCTCTTTATAATATTACTATATTAGTATAGATTATCCATGTATAAATCGTAATCTATGATACAACCTTTATTATTATTTTTTTTACATTTTAATAACCTAGAAATACTGAAATAAGCCTAGGCCAATGTTAACGGTTGTTGTAGAAGACAAAGAATGCATTTAGTTGTCAGAAATTAATAATTTAAAAAATACTTTTTCTCTCTGTTCATTCTCTCTGAGTGCCATTCTCTGTCTCTCTCTAGCACAGGCACGGCGGCGACAGTGGCGCTTCCGCTACCTAGTGAACGCCGTGGCAACCTCGTCAAATTCAAATAAAACTGGGCTGAATTTTTTATCATGGGGATTGCGCTTCTTATAGTTTCTGTATTCATTGAACCGGCTGAGGGAGTAGAGAGGCTAAGGTTTGCTGGGGAACTGACGAGAGGCCACTTTGATGTTCTCATTCCTCTCACACCTTCTTTACCTGACAACTCAATGGATATTAGTGTGGAGGAAATACAGTCAGCAGCTTCCCAATCCCAGGTTTCAGACGATGGTCTCCAAATTTCTCAACTTATAACCCTATCAGAACAGTGTTCATCATCATCTGATGCAATTCGGTCGCATCCAGAACAAATACCAAAAAACGAAGAAAAAAGACGAATCTAATATAAATCGCGTAAAACCACATAGGCAAGCGGTAAAAAACCACTGTTTCGAAATACACACAGAATCAGCTAAAATACTTTAACATGTATCATTTGCTGTAGGTAACCATATTATTGCAATAGCGAACATTGTCCTGTCAGCTATAGTATATATAGACAAGTAAGCGCGTGGAGAGGGAATAGACGATACATAATGTATTATGATACGTTATTATAATATTATATTATAATAATTATCCCTTACATATTTGAATTAATCTTAGAGTTTTATGTAGATTGCATATACTAATACTTCACTCAAAATCATTGATCACTAAATAAATACTGCTTATATTTTAATCATCACTATTTTCGCGTACTTATTATAATTATAATATTATTACATAATAATATTACTATATTATAATTATGCAATTTCAAAATATGGTATAATATTTTTTGAAATATATTGACTTGTGTAATTTGTTGCCCTTTATTCTCCTCTAATATTAATACTGTTAAAAATATAAATCGGTCATAGAAATTATCACTTCCAACATGTGGTCTTACGCACACCCAATGTTTTTTTTTTAATGCTTGCATTTTTGTTGCAATAACCCAGCAACGTTTAAAATTAGTGGCCTATGTATAATATGTAAGTACCGAATCTATATTAAATACATGAGGTGTTTTATACATGAGGTGTTTGGAAGCCGACACTTCTTTCCCTGGTACCAACTACCAATGAGTAATTGTTCCCGCTGTTTAAATAAAATATTGAAGTATTGTTTTACAATTTGCGTCATTAACAAGTATTAAATATGGTACTACACACTAAAGTAGTAAGGTAGGTATTCGATAATCTAACCTAAACTGGAAACATCAGCTGTTTGTATTTTTTTATTTAAACTTTGCTATGGTAACGAAAACTGTTAAGAAACTAGAAACAATGCTTCCCTATTGCTTGATTTAATTTAAAGGGTAGTTATTCAATTTCATTACATTGACTTAAGAAATCGAATTGTAAAATGGGTTTTATGCCACTTAAGAATATACGACACAAACTTATTGAATTAACACAAACACAAACTTAAATTAGGAACCAACAAAATGTATCTGAAAAGAACGCATCTTCAATATTGTTCTGTATTTTGACTGTTGTCTTGCCAGTAGTTTGCAATTCCCCCGGTAGGTAGCAGGACACACCAAACAACTAACAATATACGAACTGTGCCGGTAAGTTAATCAAAACGTAATTCTTTTCCTGATTGTGCTTCACATAATGCTCTGCAATACTTGAATAAAGTGACAATATATTTTTAGAATTTATATAAAATAATGCGAAATAAATAAAATGCTTTATATCGTAGTTGATTTTTATTATATAATGGAACATTTTAAATGTTAGGCTATTAGTTTTTCACAATTCGATTAAGTTAACCATTTCGCTTTTGCTGTTTATTTATCACAATAATAAATTGGTGATTACAGACATTGTGTTCTTTGAAATTACCCATAAATGACTTTTCTAAGATGAAAAAGTTACAGAATAACTTTCAACAGAAAAAATCTGCTTGATAGTTCAAGAACTTTATTAGCGATTTTTTATAAAAAATAAGAGCTAATTGCAGTGACCCTTATAGTGAGACCCAAAACTAATTCTTAATGTAATGATTTAAACAAGCCATTGTTTGCTAACTTGGCGCTGCCCGAGCATGTAGAAGGGCAGCGTTTTTATTGAAATTCACTGCTCTCTTACTCTAAATGTAGTTGAGTATCAGTGATAATTTTTTTGTGAGGTATTCCTATTTGTATAAAGAACATTCTGTAAAATTTCCACTTGTTTTCATTCAGTCCCTTTTTAGATACTGACCTGAGAAAATTGACGTTAAAAGGCTTTCGGCCATTTTTTTAAAAGCTCTAGAAAAAAAGGAGTGCATTCTCAGGACTACAACTTATACTTCAGGTAGTTATATAAGTACTCAACACAGAAATAACATATTATTAGAGAATCTCTTTTCCTTCTTACAATTTTAGGGTCTCAAAAAGTAACGATTGATAGCCTACATTTTTTCCGAATTTTTACAGGAAGAGGTTAACTGAGACTCTTGAATGATAGAAAAATTAAAATAATGTATACTTGAAGTTCATTTCACGCTGAACACAATGGTTTTTGAATTATTCTGATATCTTTAAAAATAGCTTTATGCCCTACAGTTAAACTTTCCGCAAACCACTTTTTTTATTAAAATTTGCCCGACCGCAAATGGCTGCCAGAAAAAACTATGACTTATAAAAAATTTTAATCAGTGTTTTGTAATTAACTGTGCCTATAGGGAACTCATGATAAAAAAAATCAGGAAAATAAAAAATGTTGAGCAACAAATTTTATTTATTTGAAATGGATTGACCCTGAGTTGTAGCTGGAGGCTTAGGTGCAAACAAATTCTACTAATATTTCGCGCACAAAGGCATTCCAGCCCCTTCGTGAGTAGACCAATTTTCCAAATAGTTGGTTGAAACCCTAAAACATATAAACTTAATTTTGGAAATTCGTTCAACTCACGTTCAACCATCCAGCACACCCACTCAAACACACACACAAAATTGCATAAAAATCGGTCCAGGCGTTTGGGGGCGTTCAGTGACTAACACATGTAGGCCTACAGAAGAATTATGTATATAAAGATGACATGCAGACCGTTAAAAATTTGTAATTTTTTGAGTTAAATGAAGCTGAACAGTTTCATAGAATACTACATGAACACAAAATCTCACAACTAATATTTCAAATTATTGTAGCTATGAATCGATGGAGATGGCGACATTTTCGTTAAAACGCGTTTGAGTTAGTAAACGTAGGGATTCAAGTTGTATTATATCACGTTATATTTCCACACGTCAAGCTCAATAGTTATGTATTGGCTGATCAGTGTTTGTGAAACTTAGATTTCGTGGAATCGGTTGTACCGCCAAGTCAGAGTAGAATGGAGGCTACGCCCTTTAAAGCAGACGCACTCCTAGTTTGAGGCTACTCGATCCGAACAGCAAGCCATATCTAAAGCCAGGTTTACACGCTACGATAAATCGTAACAATTTATCGTTACAATAAATCGAAAGTGCGAGTACTGTTTACATGCAGCGATTTCTTGCCCAATCTTCATTGACGAATATTTAGCTTTTGCTATTTCAATGAATTCAGTCAAGAACTCTCGAGAAGTTTGAGCTGCCATCCTATCAATTGAATAAAAACAACACAAGGTAAAACAAACACGTAAAATGGAATCAACGAACTAGTGCGAAAACCTTTCCGGTGAACGGCCCATGCAAACTGAGTCAAATCGTAGCGATAAATGGCCTCTGCGTTCCAATTTATCGTTACGATTCGCAGAAATTTATGCCGGCCGGCTCCAACCATCCAATCCAATTCAAATTCCAATAAATCGCTACAATGTCCTGTTTACATGCAACGATAAATTTTAACGATTCGATTGTTACGATAAATTGTTACAATCAAATAAACACAACATAGATTTTCCAACAATGCCCCTTGGTTTCCGTAGTTACATTACATGATTTACAAAATTGGTAGAACAAAATTACCGTGCAATTATTTGGCGCAAAAAAATGGACGACCAAAGATCAAAATTAACCCGCTTGCCGAGCGATTCGTGCGTGACCGTGTTGAGACTGAAAACTTTGTACGATCTGCCCTCTTGTAAATACCGTGTGGGCCGTGCGGGCGACGTTGTGGGAAATCCGTCGTTTATTAATTTGGTACGTTTCGGAACGCGTAAAGAAGACGATTCCGAAAGTGTACTGCCAATATCATCGTGGGATTTCGATAACATCGACGGTGCATCTTCCAGCGGTCCTAAAGCGGTTCAAGTTAAAACATGCACTGTAAGGTTTCGTCAACCCAGGTTGTGTACGAAATGGAGTCGTGGAACACGGTCAGGTGCCAATGAAAACGCCGAGCTCAAACCGTCTGATGGTGAAAAGGGGCGTGGTAAATATAAACTGAGTTCGTGTTTTAATTGTTTGTTTGGAAAGAAACGCGACTTTTAGATTAAAAGTGAAACTGAGTAAACATTTGGAAATTAAAATACTTTGTATTATAAGTTTTGTTTTATTGCAGTAGCTGAAGTAGGCCTACCTGGATTCCGACAAGTTAAAGAATAATTCGACCAAGCAGCTGAACCGCTGACGTGAGTTGGGCAAATTTCCAAAATTAAGTTTATAGGCCTATGTTTTAGGGTTTAAACCAACAATTTGGGAAATAGATCTTCGCACGCCATTTCGCATATTGGGAGTATTTTCAATTCACAAAGCATTGCATACTTCGCACGCCAACCCCCGTATTGGGAGTATCTTCAATACACAATGTATTGCGTGTTTCGCACGCCAACCCCACGATAGAATCCACCACATGGCTTTGAACCGGGTACTTCTATGGTGTTTTACGTTTTGATCGATTTCGGGGGAACCAAGCGAGCTATAAGGTCGCGCAAAAAAACCAAAAGTGCAGAATAACATCCTGCATTTATATTTGTAGAAAAAACTCAAAAACAATTGCATTCTCGTAGGAACAATGTCAAAAAATAGTTACTTCCGGTCAAAAAACGTGCTTTCGATTGTTGGATTTTTTTGCTAACGAACTCGTCCGAGCGACGTAGACAACCAACATGTGTACCAAATTTGAACCAAATCGGACTTAAAATGCGGCCGCTAGAGTGCGAACACATATATAGGCTATATGATTATTAATGGCACCCCAAAACGTGTTCTGGGGACCACGATCGGTGCTTATTTGCAACTCCCGATCTTGGGTCTTACCATAAGGGCCACTGCAATAGCTTTTTTCCTCTGGAAATTCGCTAATAAACTACCCTTTACAAGTATAATAGGGTACCGTTAAAAATGACAATGGATTAGTTGAAGGGAAAACTTTAATTATGTGATGAAAAATTACTCTAAATGTGTATAGGTTTAGAATAAATCATGTGACTATTCGAATGTTGCTTCAACTGCCGAGCTTTGGTCGAAAACGGACTTAGGCCATTTCACCCTCCCCTCCCATTCCGCGTTTTAAAACCCATCCCTAACCGGCCTACGTTCAATAAACTTAAACAATTGTTAAAATCTATTTAGTGAAATCAGATCCCCCCCCCGCCTTAAATCCAGCGGATCGAATCTCGCACGTGGTACGATGCAATTTGTCACAATACAATCAAACCTACGACATCTCCTTGTAGCAATTTCACAGCTGATTACGGCAATATCGCCGCACTGACAGGGAAAGCTTTCGGCGATATTCTGGAGAACGGGGTTTCCTAAAACTACGTAGGGTAATTATCCTGTCGGGACATAAGCCGGGAATAAATCGGAGTCGGTCCCGCACTTGAACGGAATCAATGGCGTCTGTAAAAACCCGGCTTCCCCGAGGAAGAATCAGACGTCGCGAGAAAATATCTATTCGGTCTGGCTAGGTAATGGGTCCGAGTTTAGGGTAATCGGCTCCGTCAGTTTTGGGTTTACTTTTAAACTGTTCGAATAATGTCGCTAACTGAGACGAATTTGTTGCGTTACTCTACTGCACCTCCGACATTAAATCTCTTGTCCAGTCCCGTCCTTGTTAAAAAAAAGAAGGAACCGAGTCGACCTACGTAATTCAGTAGGCCTATGTGTATTTTATTTGTCTTTAGAACTGAACAGAACTAAGTTGTAGACACGTAAAGATAAAACATAATTAGAAACTACAGTTATTAATAACTAGGGAGACTCCTGTGTGCTCCGCACGCCAAGCCCGTTGGAACCTTCTATACACATAATCATGTTCTCTTTTCTTTATAATAAGGGTGTAGGATTAATAATAGCCCCAAAGCTAAGATGGTAAATAATGTTAAATTTTTTAATCAAATTATTTCGTATATTTTATAACAGCAGTTAAAAGAACCATCAGCAAGGCTCAATTCTACACTTTAATAAAAACCTAACCTAGAAATACAAATAATTGCTTCAAAGTTTCAAATCAGCTGTTAAGGGAATATTAGAGCAAACAGCTGATTACTGTATCAACAGTAAACATAGTTATTTACTATTTAGTACTAGTAAGCCCCCGTGAAAAATCACAGGCTGATTAATTAGATACACATCAGAAAATAGGCCTACATCATTTAAAAAAACAAACTATTTAAACATAACATTAAGGCCTACTTATCTAGGCCTACGCAACTATGCTGACGGGGATTTTTAACTCGGTAAATGTGTACAATAATAAGGATTATAAAACTGTATGCCTATTTGTTAAACATTTTTGTTTACATTATTATATATATTTAAAGAAAGATAAAAATACTATCTTTTAATTGCTTTTTATTTCATATTGGTAGCCTATATCAAAATTATGATTTAGAAGTTATTAATATTATAGTGAAGAAAATTTATAATCGAATAGGCCCTATGTTTGTACGTCATACGAAGATGTACGAATGTTTCCGAAGTTAAACGAATGGGTATAAACAAGTCTTTTTACTTTCTCCACCCTATACGTAGTAGCCTATATGGAGAAAGTATTGTTTTCGTAAAAATGTTCGAATTTGAATTTTCAGTTGAATTATCTGTTTTGGTGCTCCCAGAACCCCAAAAAATGGTTTAGTGCAATTACCTGTGTTGGTGCTCCCTGAACCCAAAAATATTTTTAGTGGAATTTT
>JAGFPH010013942.1:0-25020 GCA_018207615.1 Philaenus spumarius | reverse complement strand
CATTATTATTAAAACATTATTGAATATCAATTTTATTTTATCGGTATATTTATAAGGGCACTTTTCGGGGTTTTTTGGATTTAGTTTAAAACCTTTTCCGGTTGATTTAGGTTTCTGGAGATCTACCTGGTCGATGGTGCGGTTTGATTTAAATGAAAGAAAATGTTGTCATTATTATAATAAAATTAAGAAATGCCATTTTTATTTCATCAGTATATTTATAAGGTAAATTTTAGATTTTTTTTAGTTTTAGGCTTTTTATTGATAACTATTTCTGGAGTTCTGCGTGTCCGATTTTCGTGTCGTTGGTTTTAAATGAAAGAAAATCTCATTATTTTAAACACATTATTAAATGTTATTTTTTCAATTATTTTGCACTTTTGAGTTTTTTGTTTTTAGGTTAAAACCATTTTTTTTATATGATTTTAGTTTTTTCCAGTGAAAACTTCATTAGGTTGGGCACTTTTGGCATGGAGAAAAATGATTGAACTCGCTTCACCGTCATCGTCATCGCACTTACAAAAAATTTTTTAAGGCTCCGTCACATCTCGGCAATTATTTAAGGTTCTGTTGCATCCCCGCAAATATTTAAGGCTACGCCGAAACTCCGCAATTATTTAAGACACAGTCGCATCCCCGAAATTATTTAAGTCTCTATCGGATCTCTACAATTATTTAAGGCTCTGTTGCATCTCCGCAACTATTTAAGGATCCATCCCATCTCCACAAAGACTACGTAGCATCTTCGCAATTATTTAAGACACAGTTGCATTCCCGAAATTATTTAAGGCTTCATCGGATCTCCACAATTATGTAAGGCTCCGTCGCTTATCCACAATTATTTAAGGCTCCGTCACATCTCCGCAATTATTTAAGATCACAACATTATACATTGATTAAAAAAATACTTCTCAATAACTCTAAAATAAAGTTAACTATATGAACCTAAAATGTTTTCACTTCTGACGGCAGACCCACGACTGCCTGTTTTTAAAATGTCATTTTTATTTCATCAGTGCATTTATAAGGGCACTTTTTGAATTTTGGTTGTTTTATTAAATGTCATTTTTATTTCATCAGTGCATTTATAAGGGCACATTTTGAGTTTTGGTGGTTTAAATACCCTTTTGATTTTATACCTATTTCTGGAGATCTGTCTGACCAATTTTATTGGTGTTTATTCAAAATTAAAGGGAATATTGTCTTTATTATCAAAATGTTATGAAAAGTAATTTGTATTTCATCGGTATTCTTATAAATTAACTTTTTGAGGTTTTTTGGTTCTAGATTAAATACTTAGGCCTATACTACATATTTATGAAGATCTACCGGGCCCATTTTAGTTCTGTTTATTTGAAATAAAAAGAGAATATTATTATTATTATTAAAAAGTTATGAAAAGTAATTTGTACTTCATCCTAATACTTCTTATAAGGACACTTTTTGAGGTTTTTTGGTTCTAAGTTTGTGTTGTCAATCTAGCATCGCGGCAGCGGCCGCACGGGGTAGCACCACGGTAGCGAGCACGGCCAGTAATTCAAAGGTCGCGCGATCGAATCCCGCATGGGACAATAATTTTTTTATACGATTGACGTAGGTAGAATATTATTTTTTGTTTTGTTCTAAAAAGTAGTAAATAAAATGATTAAAAACAATATTATTTTGACTACAGTAAGTTGGGAGAAAGTTTGTGTCAGTTAACTGATACCGTTTATTTACTCACAATTCCTGAACGAATATACAAATTACAAATCATGTTTTGAGGTGTATTTAACATTTATGAATACATTTCACATTATTGCATACTGTATTTATATATATTTAACAGTCGTAGGTGTTTGAATTATGACACAGTGTTTGCTATTACTTAACCTAAAAAAAACTTATTTGAGAATAATTACCTGATTGTAAATTTCTCAATTTGATTGCTATGGTAATAAATTCAAACGATATCAAGAAACGTGTGTCGGTTCAGTATAGGCTTAACCTAAAATTGTGTTAGCTTTTGTTCCAAACCAGCTGTTTTATATAAAATATGTAACAACAGTTCTTTTAATTGTAATATAGTCAGAATTTTTCCAAATTAGCTGTTTTATTTGTATTATGCAACAGATTTTTGAAGAATTGTTTTTTTATCGTGTTGTTTTTGTCAACCTAACCTAAAATATTTGGTTGTGAAAAACAAAACAGGTGTTTTATTTGGAATGGTCAAAACCCCTAGTTTTGTTCATAATTTTTACATTTTTAAAAAGACCCCTAAATATTTCATTAATAAAAAGTTGCCTAGATTAGTCTCTGAAAAGTCCTTTACATGGGAATGAAAGTTTCGTCAAAATGGGTTCAGCCATACCATAGATTAGCCCGGACAAAAACAGGCAGACATACAAACATAAAAAAAATTTTAAAAAAATGTTTAGGTTATGGTAAAGTCTCGATAACCATATGAGCTTGGAAAAAAGTATTTATTTAGAAATCACTGACAGACACTTTAATTTTATTTGTACGTATTGATTTTTTTAGGGCTCGACCCGGGCCCATATGCATTTGCCCCCGCTACCCTGTCTGCATAAATTGTCTTGTGTGGGTCTGCTCCAGTAAACGAGAAAGCAACTGGAATTGCAAGCGCTTCTCTCTGTAGCCGTATCTAAACAGTGCAATTTCTTGCAGCTGAGCGCTTTGGCATTGCCTCATTTCAAACCATTTTATAAATCCATCTTTTGTAATTGAGTGCTGAAAAAAAACCTGAATATCCTTTGTAAAATTGCGGATCCGGCTTGCGTTTCACTTTTAATTATAAATATTTTACCGTGTAAAGAAAAAAGTCCAAACTTGGTCATTTACGTGACAAATGAAAATATTTTTAAAAAAATGTGAAACGCAAAACGGATGCGTATTGTGACTGTGCTTAAAACGAGACATTGCAAACTATTTTATTATAGAAAATGAACGAAATAAATGGTTTGAAATTTAACGTTGCTCTTATGGGATAAAAATCCAAGATGGCCGCCACTACAGCAGCCCCTTAATGTTAATTTACATTGTATTGTGACGTAGCCTGCATGTAAATAATGTCAATTATAAGGAAATGAAGTTCAGTTACAATGTGTGTAGGCCAGTCGGTAGAGGTAATTTTAGACCAAAAGTTCCAGTAATTTACAATACGGCTGATTTTTTTTTATAAGTACATTCAAGTATGTAGATTAACATAAAAAAAAGTTTACCAGTCTATCGATTTCCCAAAGTCAAAAAAAAAATCGATTATCTTTTTTTTTCGATTATCTTTAATATTTCGAGCTGGGATAAAGATAGAGAAAAATAAAAAAATATCACCGTGTAGTGGAGGTATTTTCAACAAAAAAGGTCATATCTATTTATTTCGTCCGAGCAATGGTTTGTCTAGAAAAAATTCGATAATGCAGGTATGTATTTTGCAGCAGGGGAAATCACTAAAAGGGGACATCTTATTCATATAATTATGAAGCGTTGGCTCATTCTAAATTGGCCAAATTTTAATATATCGAATTGAAACTTGACGTAGGAGTTAAAATATATATTTTAAACATTTATGCTGAGTCTCAGCTTGTTATCTTGAAAATGACCCGATCTAGGAGTCGATTTCGATTATCGATTTTAGGAGTACCGGACCCACGAACTAATTTCAATCTATTCCAGTTTCGTCAATTTTTGGAATATCAACACCAAATTTGTTTCACAATTTGAGTACACCAGTATAAATATTCTTAGTAAGTATGAACGATTTTTTCTTGTTATTTTTAAAAACGAGGTGCTTGAAAATAGTCTTCTGTTTTACCTATTTTGTTTTAACTATAACACTTTTGGATTCAACGACTCCATTTTCGACATTTTTGAACATATCGATTTAAAAATTGGTACAGAAGTTACAAATACAATTGTTTTTTGCTATACTTATTTTAAAAACTATATTTTCAAAAATGACTAATCTGCAGCTGATCAACTCAAGCGTTTTGATGAAAAATCTAAAAAGGTCTAAAATTATACTTTTTTAATTTACTTGTGCTTTTAAAAGCAAATAATGAAAAAGGTTTATACTCCTTGAACTTGTTTGAATATATATATTTAACTTGTAAAAAAACTTTCAGGTTGATATTTAGAAAATTTTCTAAACTGGAGCCGATTAAAATTAGTTCGTGGGTCCGGTACTCCTAAAATCGAGAAACCCATTTATGAGTCAAGTGGCTCTAGATCGGGTCATTTTCAAGATAACAAGCTGAGACTCAGCATAATTGTTTAAAATATATATTTTAACTCCTATGTCAAGTTTCAATTCGATATATTAAAATTCGGGCAATTTAGAATGACTCAACACTTCATATATGAATAAGATGTCCCCTTTTAATGATTTCCCCTGCTGCAAAATACATACCTGCATTATTGAATTTTTTCCAGACAAACCATTGCTCGGAGGAAATAAATACATACGACCTTTTTTATTGAAAAACACCTCCCCTACACGATGGTATTTTTTATTTTTCTCTATCTTCATCATAGCTCGAAATATTAAGGATAATCGAAAAAACAAATAATAATCGATTTTTTTTCGACTTTGGGAAATCGATAGACTGGTAAACTTTTTTTTATGTTAATGTACATACTTTAAGGTACTTACAAAAAAAATCAGCCATATTGCAAATTACTGGTAGTTTTAACCTATACCGACTGGGCTAATGTGTGATTGAGCGAATGTTGAATAGAAGATCAAGGTTAACATGATGTCTCATCTTATCTTATTGTTCCTGCCACAGACTGCGATTCTTCCGCCACAACATCCAGAATTCGCATTTGGCGATTGTCGGGCTTTCTGTGGCTCTTGTGAAACCGGCCTCACATGCTCACTGAAGCCCATCTCTACTCGGGACAAAGTCCGATTATTGTATTTGTTTCGTAGGCTCGACGTATTAAGTCAAGCCTTTCCAGAATTTCTTACTAGAATAATAAGATGAAATAGTTGAATCTAGTCAGACTTGAAGTTAACAATTGCTATACACTATACAGGTCGTCTATGTCCAGTCCGTGAGAACTTTTATAATTTCGATTTAAATTTTAATTTTTCGTAAACATAATTAATATTATGATTACAGTCAGCTGTAATGTGTAAATAATTCATCAATATTCCATATTTTGGTACCAATCTTTTCAGAACATTATGCATTATTTAAAAAGATAAAAATTGTAAAATTGATGAGAAGTATTTGTTCAGAGGGTTTTTACAAAATAATATTATACTGCAACAGAACTTTCTATGTTACTATAAGCGTAGTACGAAGACTGGCCGTATGGAGCGCTACGTTCATAATATAAAAGATTTCACTGCCAGGACATAGACACTCTGTATGATATATTGCGTTGGTTATTTTAAAAATATTAATGCTCTATTTACTATTTTTATAAATTCTGGAACGGCTTGATTAAATACGTCGAGCCTAAAAAACAGTTACAATATAGTCGGATGTGGTCCCGAGCCAAGTCTACTTAAGATCACTTCCTTAACACTTAATTGCTAACGTAGTGAGATTTTTTACATTTATTTTGGTAACGTGTAAACGCTAAAAATCCCATTTTCCGCCAGTTTGTTACTCATTACTACCGAACAAAATAAAAATGACAAATCAGGGTTTGAGGTGTATTTAACATCTATGAGTACATTTCACATTATTGCATACTGTTTTTATATACAGGGTGTTCCCAAATTATGTTTCCAGACTTCCACAAATTGTTACTTTGGTCAAAACAAGAACAAAACTTCCAATAAACATAGGTTCTAAAACGCTTAGTTTCCTAGATATCCGCCATTTTGTTTTTTGTACAAAATAATTCATATCTAGAGAACGGTTTGACTGCTTGAGTTCAAACTTGGCATGAAGTTTCACCTGACATTGATGTACCTCAAGAAAAATAAACGATTAAATCTAATCATGCGTTTCAAAATGGCGGCTGTTTAAAAATTTCAAACCTAAATTACTCCAAAACCGTAAATTTTAACCAATTTAATTAATTTCAATTGTAGAGGACTTCTAAGAGATTAACCTAGGCTACTTTCGATCCCGGAAATATTTACGGTTCCTATTTAAAAATTTTAAAAATGTAAAAATTATGGACAAAATTAGGGGTTTTGCGAACAACTGATTTTGATCAAAAGCTAACACTTTGACAAGATCGTCTGTGTTTTAATTTACTGTTTACAATAATACAAACTAACACACTAACAATAATAATCCAGACACTCGCACTACTAAACAAAATATTATATGAATGCAAATACAAATAATTTAATAATATATTTTCCGGATATCTATTATATACAGGGTGACCCACGAAGAAACGAAGAAACTCTCAGGACTTGTTCTTCAGGTGAAAATAACAAAAAAAGTTCATATAAACATAGGACCGAAAACTCTTCGTTCCCCAGATATCCGCCATTTTGTTTTTTGTGCAAAATAATTCATATCTAGAGAACGGTTTGACTGATTGAGTTCAAACTTGGCATGAAGCTTAACCTAACAATGATATATCTCAAGAAAAATAATCGATATTATCGAATCTTGCGTTTCAAAATGGCGGATGTTTGAAAATTTCAAACCTAAATAACTCAAAAACTGTACATTTTAATGAAAAATGTCAAGATACCTTTTTTGTAGCCCTTTTGATTCAGTATCGGATGGTGTAACTGTCTGGCAAAACAATCGGATGAAGGATAACAGTTAAGTTATGTGTACTAATTGGTTTGTTCAACCCGGCATCCTATACCAACACAGTAAATACTACTACAATATTGTATGGACTTTTGTTGTCATTACCTTTTAACTTAGCTATTATCCTTCATCCGATTGTTTGGATAGTGTACACCATCCGATAGGGAATCAAAAGGGCTACAATAAAGGTGTCTTGACATTTTTCGTTAAAATGTACGGTTTTGGAGTAATTTAGGTTTGAAATTTTCAAACAGCCGCCATTTTAAAACGCATGATTAGATTTAATCGTTTATTTTTCTTGAGGTATATCATTATCAGGTGAAACTTCATGCCAAGTTTGAACTCAATCAGTCAAACCGTTCTCTATATATGAATTATTTTGTACAAAAAACAAAATGGCGGATATCTAGGAAACTAAGCGTTTTAGGACCTATGTTTATTGGAAGTTTTGTTCTTGCTTTGACCAAAGGAACAATTTGTGGAAGTCTGGAAACATAATTTAGGAACACTCTGTATATTTACCGGTTAAACCAGCGTATACAGTAAATTAAAACTCAGACGATCCTGTCAAAGTGTTGAGCTTTTGATCCAAATCAGTTGTTTTATTTATCATTGTAGCGTGTCAAGTCCGTTCGCAAAACCCCCAATTTTGTCCGTAATTTTTACAGTTTCTTTCTATTTTTAAACAGGAACGCTAAGTATTTCCGAGATAAAAAGTAGCCTAGACTAATCTCTGAAAAGTCCTCTGCATGCAAATTAAAGTTTCGTCAAAATTGGTTCAGCTATTTCGGAGATTAGCCCGGAAAAACAAACGGACAAACAGACAGACAAATAATAAAAAATGTGAGTTTAGGTTTAGGTAATAGCCCAGTCGGTACCTATAGGTTTCAACTACCAGTAATTTGCAATACGGCTGATTTTTGTTATAAGTACCTTAAAGTAAGTAGATGAACATAAAAAAAAGTTTACCAGTCTACCGATTTCCCAAAGTCGAAATTTTTTTTTTTTAAATTCGACTTTGGGAAATCGATAAACTGGTAAACTTTTTTTATGTTAATCTACATACTTTAATGTACTTATAAAAAAAATCAGCCGTATTGTAAATTACTGGAACTTTTGGTCTAAATTTACCCCTACCGACTGGCCTATAAAGTGTGAAGAACCGTGTGAGCTTAGAGGAAAGTATTTATTTCGAAATCACAGACAGACACTTCAATTATTTTTATATGCCTGTTTCAAAAGGTTACAATACTATTATTATTGCTATATTAATTCAGCGATATGCGGTTTTTATGACGTGTTGGACGTGTCTTTTTGTCTAAACAGAATACACGGTACTTTAAGAGTAAAATTGGACTATACATCAATGTTTTCAGAAAACAGTGGACAATACAACGGTAATATAATAAATGGACTCACCATTACTTAAAGAATATACAGGGTGGTTATAAAGTCACTTCCCCCCTCCCCTTTAACTGTTGTGTTTGTTAAAACAAACAAATATCCTTTGGGGAACGATACTAACTTAACTCAAAGTATCTTTTGAAGCAATCGGAAATTCTGAGTGTCCCGTAAAAATGGGGGATTTTTGGGGCAACTCAAAATTTTAAAACGGGAAGTATGGTCACGTGATACCTCATTTTAAAGGTCTATTTAAGACTAGGAAAATGACATAAAGAAAATAAAAATCGGACCACCCAAAACAAAACGGCGGCCATAAACGTGTTGAAATAAATCGACATAAAGTTGCTAATACCTCGAAAAGGAAGAGTTTTTAGAAAAAATTTCAAGAGACAAAAAATGTTTATTTCAAAGGGCTCGACCTTAAAAATTGTTTCCAAATCTATTTTGTAAATTGTATTGTTACTCCATCGGAAAATTTTATAAAAAATTAAATTTACGAAATCAATTTGGAAGCTATTTGTTTGGTCAAGCACTTTGAAATAAACATTTTTTGGCTCTTGAAATGTTTACTAAAAACTCTTCCTTTTCGAGATATTAGCACTTTATGTCGATTTATTTCAACACGTTTAGGGCCGCTATTTTGTTTTGGGAGGTCCGATTTTTATTTTCTTTATTTCATTTTCCTAGTCTTAAATAGACCTTTAAAATGAGGTATCACATGACCATACTTCCCATTTAAAAATTTTGAGTTACCCCCAAAATCTTTAGGGGACACTCAAAATTTCCGATTGCTTCAAAAGATACTTTGAGTTAAGTTAGTATCGTTCCCCAAAGGAAATTTGTTTGTTTTAACAAACACAAAAGTTAAAGGGGGAAAAGTGACTTTATAACCATCCTGTATACTCAGCATGCCTTGTTGAAGAAAATAATATTTAGTGAACGGATTGGAATGAAATTTGGGATGTAGCTTCCTCTAGGGCCATAGGTGCTGGCTAAGAAAGGGTTTTCAAAAAATTCAAAATTTTAGGGGGTTTGGGGGGTCAAAGTTACTAAATCACGATTTCTCTAAAACTACTGAACGGATTGGAAAGAAATTTGGTATGTAGTTTTCTCTAGGGCCATAGGTGGTCGCTAAGAAAGGTTTTCAAAACATTCGAAATTTTAGGGGGGTTTGGGGGGGGGTCAAAGTTACTAAATCACGGTTTCTCTAAAACTACTGAACGGATTGGAATGAAATTTGGTATGTAGCTTCCTCTAGGGCCATAGGTGCTCACTAAGAAAGGGTTTGAAAAATTTGGAAATTTAATGAGGGGTTTGGGGGATCAAAGTTACTAAAATCATAATTTCAGATATTTTGTTATTATGACAATAGTGCTTTTATTATTTGAGATCTATATATATAAAAGCCAAATACCACTCACTGACTGAACACTTATAAATAATACAATACGTTAAAAAGACTGAAAATACCATCCACCACGGGCAACGCCGTACGGGTCAGCTGGTTAGTCTATATATAAAAGCCAAATCCACTGACACACTGATCACGATTTCTCAAAAACTACTGAACGGGTTGGAACGAAATTTCGTATGTAGCTTCCTCTAGGGCCATAGGTGCTCGCTAAGAAAGGTTTTCCGAAAATTCGAAATTTTAGGGGGGTTTGGGGGTCAAAGTTACTAAATCACGATTTCTCTAAAACTACTGAACGGATTGGAATGCAATTTGGTATGTAACTTCCTCTAGGGCCATAGGTGCTCGCTAAAGAAGGTTTTCAAAAAAATCTAAATTTTGGTCGAGTTTTAAGGGGTCGAAGTTACTAAAAATCCCCATAAGAAATACATAGTTTAATATATTTATTGATATAATATAGTGTAATATATTTATTGATATAATATAGTGTAATATACTTATTGATATAATATATTTTTTGTTGATATACATTTAACTTTGATTTGTCTATCCGTGCAAAGCCGGATCGGGTGAGCTAGTAACTTATGTTAATATTAGGAAGTAGGCTAGGTTGTTAAGGGTACTAATTTTTTGAAAAAAAAGTTATTTCGTCAATGTTTTTTTATAACTAACTAGATTCAAAAACTCTAAATACAATCTAAAAATCTTACCAAGGTGGGACAGCATTTTAGTTACATTTAAAAGAGTTGATGTTAAAATAAAAAAATAATTTTCCAGAACTTTGATTTCGCCATTCTAGTGTACGCCATCCTGTTTATCTTTTATAAGCTTTTCAGTTGAGTATTGCATGGCCTACTTTACATTTGAAATTTCCAAACCCCCCAAAATCATAGAGGGTCGGATATGTCAAAACATTTGTCCTGTTATGCGACACAATACCGTCGCAGATAACGCAACGAAACTTGGTACATCGTCTCTCTACAAGAACAAATGTTCGATGCAATTATAATTGTATTATCATCTTAGGGGGACGGTCGACAGGCAGTCGGAGGACGATCTTACATAGGACCATAGGTCGAGTTGTACGTCAAATTAAAGGTCCATCTTAGGAGAACACAATGCCGCAAATCGGACATCAAAAGGTTTACCCTACACAAAATGGCGACCGATTAAAGTTACAATATTGGGCATTTTGAAAATGGCTTAATTTTACTTATTGGCATTAGCTTTAGAAGCAAAACTCCGACAATCCACACCAGAAATACGTGAGATGCTACAGAGCGCTACGAATCTACTACACCAGCCTAGGTGACTGCCAATAAGTAAAATTAAGCCATTTTCAAAAATCCTAATATTGTAACTTTAAATAATGTTTGTATTTAACATCCATGAGTACACTTCACATTATTATATTCTGTTTTGATATATACTTAACGGTTAAACCAGCGTATACAGTACATTAAAACACAGACGATCCTGTCAAAGTGTTAAGCTTTTGAGCCAAATTAGTTGTTTTATTTATAATTGTAGCGTGTCAAGTCCGTTCGCAAAACCCCCAATTTTGTCCGTAATTTTTCAATTTTTTCAATTTTTCAATTTTTAAATAGTAACCCTAAGTATTTCCGAGATAAAAAGTAGCCTAGACTAATCTCTGACAAGTCCTCTGCATGCAAATTAAAGTTTCGTCAAAATTTGTTTAGCCTTTCCGGAAATTAGCCCGGTCAAACAGGCCGACCGACAGACAGACAAAAAATTTTAAAACGCATGATTTGGTCCACACAGTTTCATACGTCCGTGTACTTTAAAATGTCATCTACGTCAAACATGTTTGTTAAAAGAAAAATTTAGGTACATGAGTTCTAAAACAGGCACAAGGCAGTGGCGGATCTACCATTTGGGATAACGGGCTTAATCCCCCCCCCCTTGGGCCCCTAAACTTGCACTAGATAAAACAGGCTCACGGCAAAAAAAATACTAGGCCTATTATATATATATATATACATATAAAACAAATTTATAAAAACTAATAACTTATTAATTTTTGTGCGGTAGTTTGGCCTACATTACTTTAAATGGACTTATTCTGTTACTTTTCATTTTACCGTAGGCTATAATTTAAACGGTAAAACTAGTGAAAAAATGGAACACTTTTTCGAGACTTCGCCTCGTCCGGACAGAACACACGAATTGAAACTAACGGCTTTTGAACTCTCAAAATTGGTTTTTCCGTACCCAAAAACATATGAAACGATACCCCGCACGGAACTTTCAAAATTTTAACACAATATTTTCAAAATGTTGATAAAAAACTTGACCCCGACGCGCTACGACTTTTAAACTCTCAAAATCAGTTTTCCCGTTCCCGAAAACATATAAAACGATACCACACACTGTGATTTCACAATTTTGACCCGATAATTTCAAAAATTTGACCCAAAAACGTTACCCCGACGCGCTACTGCTCACGCTAGAAAGCTCAAAAGCATAAAATTACGAAGATTTTGGTACCATCGGTTAGTTTTCTACGACATCTGTTAGTGCTTATATCGTGTATACAGGAAAACAGACGCACACAAAATTACCGCTTGATTTCGATACTTCGGCATTCTAATGCGAGCCGAAGTAATTAATAATTGTTATGTACCGGTATTATAAAAGTAGGTTTTAGTCCTAATTCGAATTAAAACAAATTAACCATTGTATTGGAACTATGAGAGTCGGTAACGGCAGAGAGAGCTTTACAGTTTTAAGACGTGCCTGAGGAGCACAATGGGGGGATTCCCGACTCAATGGCCTGGCCTTAAAAGAGAGAAAGAAATTGACGTTGAAAATGTTATAAATGTGTTTTGTCAAAAAAAAAAAAAAAAAAAAAAACTATACAAGTAACATATTTTTATGTTTTTGATTTTTTTTAGAAAATAAATAACATTGCTGTATTTACATTCTTTTGTTTAAAATTAATAGACGTTTTTAGATACTACCTGAAAAACAGTAGGCCTAACATGTGTAACAGAGGTTTTTAAATTTATTTATGTGTTAATAATTATAAAGCGCAATGAACCTCATTTATTTCTGACTAAGCACAAAGAAATCAGTGGGATTTATATATTTTGAAGGTGCTTAAGTGTTTGTTTGCTGCTTAACTTCTTTGGGCACTGTTACGTTCAGGCACAAATGAAGATGAAGCATCAGTGTAATTACGTTATTACTCAATTTCCTTTCTTGTATGATTCAGGCCTTTTTGAAAATATCAGTTGTAGTTCAATTTAGTCTGTACAGTATCTGCAATAACAGGCGTTATTAAAACATGATTAAATAGTTTATTTCATCGCTAGGACCTAAAATGACGCTTTTCGATACGAGCTCCAGTTTAACGACCGAGGCGAAGCCGAAGTCGGAAAATGAGCGAGGATCGAAAAGCCACTTTTGGCCCGTGTGACGAACGATACTTTTCATCACACTGTGATTAATAGTATTAATAATACATTCCATATGTATTTTGTTTCTTCAAAATAACCTACCGTTTGTCAAAAACATTCCTGAATTACAATGACAACATAGTTTACGTTTACAACACTAACTAATTTATTGAGATCAGCTGATTTTAATATCAATAGCGATACAAATAAAAACCTTCCTTAATTTTAAGAATGTATAGACATTGATTTTTAAGGAAAAGTTTATCTTGTCTTTGGTGTTTTATTCTGTCATTAATATATCAATAGACACAATACACTACTACCGATACAGGTACATGAATAAACGTACTGACGTACTTTTTTAAATAATAAGTTAAAAGTTGATTTATTTAATACTTGTAAATAGTATCAAAATGTAATTTTTATTGTTACTCGCGTTTTTTTTTCTTTGTTAAAACCGTTATTGTATCTAATAATTTAATAAGACGACAATTCAAATCATAATTACTATTGATAGCGCTACTGGTGTTATAATTTTAAACTAATTTAGAGATCGGCAAAATCTCCAGCCGATTTTGCCGATCTAGACCGAGAAAACGCTATTTTCAATATTCACAGCTGATACTGAAAGTGACTATTTTCGATACAGTGTGATGAAAAGGGGTTTTCCTAATAGCTTTGTTTTGATTTTTTTACTCTTAAACTGCATTAAAATTACGTTTTTAGAGGCTATTTTTTCCAAAATTTTTCCGGGGGAGCGCCCCCCTTTGGTATTTAGCCCCCCCTGTGCTCAATCCTAGATCCGCCCCTGGCCCGAGGCAAATCTCTGCATACAGCAATGTAATATAATATTAATTTATTACATAGTGTCAAGTAAGACAATGCTATTGGTCCGAATATACATTGTGATATAATTTACTGATATAATAAGTCGTGACACAACTCTATATAATTTAAATGGATTGTTAAGCCACGATGGCCGTGGTTGTTAAGGGGTCAATGCTTTATCAATCGTCATGGCAATCATCAATGGAAAAGTTCCGGGTTCAATTTCCATTGACTCCGAATAATTTTCTAAATGGTTTCTTAACAGACATCATTGGCTGCGGTTCGGATTCCACGTAAAACTGTAGGTCCCGTCTTCATTAGCCTTAAGTGCAGAACAGCAGGACGTTAAACACAAAAAAAATTTGGAAAACGGTTGACCCTAAAGGCCATCCATGTAACTTCCCGCTAAGTTTAATTACAACAAACACTATTTTTGGAAATTTTGAACTGCCATAACTTTTAAATGAATCAACCGATTTTTATGCGATTTGCGGCAATCGATGCAGTTTTTTAAGTCCATTGAAAGAATCAACATCAAAAATTTTTCAGATGAAAAGTTTCGGAGAAATTGAGGAAAAACACTTTTTTTGATTTTCTTTCGTTCACGATATCTCGCGAATGAATCAACAGATTTTTATGCGATTTGCGGCAATCGATGCAGTTTTTCGAGTTAATTGAAAGAATCGACAAAAGAGTTAAGTAAGACGAAAAAATGAGACGTCATTCGATAATGTAGGCATAATGAATCAATTGTTTGCAAATTATAGTGTAACACAGAATTTCTTGGAATATGAGTCGATGCCGGCAGTCCCCCGGTTGACCGCTTCTAACAAAGGCATTGTTTGTTAATAGGTGATGACGGTCCGTTCTACCTGAGGGTGTCTCTCTCAGGGCTATAGAATACTATTCTATAGCCCTGTGTCTCTCTACGTTTTGAGGCAACTATAAAACTGTAGGTCCCGTCTTCATTAGCCTTAAGTGCAGAACAGCAGGAGTTAAACACAAAAACAAATTAAATGGATTGCTACATCAACGTAAAACCTCTCTACATACGTTTTATAACACTTTAACCGGTGTTTATGGGGGTTAATAATGTGGCCCTCTTTTGAAAGGGAGTGGGGAGGGTGAAGGCAACAATTATAACTTTTTAAATAGAAACCCTTATCTTGTGACATATCATTGGGAAACCCTTAAAAACCCATGAGTTTCTATGGTAAGTAAATAAAATTCAGCTGACGCGCACGTTGGCTACGCTCATAAATGTTATTTTGTAAGTTACTGGCTGACCCGTGCGAATAAGGAGTAGGCCTACGCTTACCTGGTTTAACACGTTGGTTTAATTCAGTTATTCGAGTTTATTTATTTATTTACGTTGGTTTATAAATAACAGTTTATAACGCTTTACGTTGATTTAATTTGATTGATTCGCGTGATAGATTACACTTGCATATAGAATGTAAACAATCTAACTAACAGCTGTCAGTTAAACAGATTGGTAATAGAGGACGCCTTTAATTAGGAATCATATGAACTTTCGTAGGAAAGTTTTTAAAACTTTTTTAATGAAAACATTAGTTTTAAGCTATTTGTCTTATTTTTCGTCAATAGCGGAGAACATAAGCTTTGAAATTATGTTTGAATCATTAATTTTTATGAAGAATTAAGGAAGATATGGTGTTGTCACCAAAAAAACACACATTTAAGAAGTAATACAATATATTATATTATAAGGATTGTATTGGCTTTATATTATTTAAAAGACGGAAAGAGACGTGCGCAATCTGGTCTAGAGACAGTTGTTCCCCGTCAGGAGGAACTTTAGAAAACCTATTTACAAAATCTTTAAAACCCCGCCCCCTCCTACCACCCCCGCCTGAAAAATGTGTAATGAACGCATACGACTTGTGATGCATAGAATTAAAACGCTTTTAAAAGCATGAATTTCTATGGTAATAAAAATAAAAATTTCTTGACGTATTTTTACGTTAAACCAAGAAAAATGTCAACCACTTTGAAATTAAAGTGAAAGTGCAGTATGCAAGCAAAGGCTTAAATTATAATGTCTTATCACCTCACAGTTCCTTGTTATCGTTCTGTGATCAGCGTAACTTGGCTCTTGTTTATTTCACGCTGTTTAGTCCAAGAGTATTAGCATAGACTAACCGAGCTAACGGGCGGTCTGTACCGCGGTCCAGGACCATGAGTAGACGTAGTACAGGACCATCTCGCTAGGAGTCGTAGGAGCAGCACCGGTATTTGGCAAAAGACAGAAACTTGTACATGTACACAAAATAGCAGAAAACGTACTTGTTTTCATTATTAGAGTGAACTAAAGGTTCTTGTTGTCACTGAAGCTGCCTACTTGATGTTGGCTTATCAGTTTAAAAAAACTTCAAAATCGTTCCTTTACCTTGATCTTTATTGCGTTTATTACTCTACCACTCATCTTACTAATATAATAATTCTACTGAAACGTTCACCCTTTAACGTTTGGTAACCCTATTGATACCTATTTCTGAAGATCTACTTTGCCGATTTTAGTGCTGTTTGTTATAAATGACAGAAAATGTTGTCATTATTATAAAAAAAATATGAAATGTCAATTTTATTTCATGGGCACTTTTTAAGTTTTTTTGGGTTTTTATATTAAAATCCTATTATTTTTGAAGATCTACTGGCTGATTTTAGTGCTGTTTCTTTTAAATGACAGAAAACGTTGTCATTACAATACTATCAAAAAATTATGAAATGTCAATTTTATTTCATGGGCACTTTTTAAGTTTTTTGGGTTTTATATTAAAATCCTATTATTTCTGAAGATCTACTGGCTGATTTTAGTGCTGTTTCTTTTAAATGACAGAAAACGTTGTCATTACAATACTATCAAAAAATTATGAAATGTCAATTTTATTTCATGGGCACTTTTTAAGTTTTTTGGGTTTTATATTAAAATCCTATTATTTCTGAAGATCTACTGGCTGATTTTAGTGCTGTTTCTTTTAAATGACAGAAAACGTTGTCATTACAATACTATCAAAAAATTATGAAATGTCAATTTTATTTCATGGGCACTTTTTAAGTTTTTTGGGTTTTATATTAAAATCCTATTATTTCTGAAGATCTACTGGCTGATTTTAGTGCTGTTTCTTTTAAATGACAGAAAACGTTGTCATTACAATACTATCAAAAAATTATGAAATGTCAATTTTATTTCATGGGCACTTTTTAAGTTTTTTGGGTTTTATATTAAAATCCTATTATTTCTGAAGATCTACTGGCTGATTTTAGTGCTGTTTCTTTTAAATGACAGAAAACGTTGTCATTACAGTACTATCAAAAAATTATGAAATGTCAATTTTATTTCATGGGCATATTTTTTAGTTTTTTGGGTTTTATGTTAAAATCCAATTGATTGCTATTTCTGAAGATCTACCGTTCCGATTTTAGTGCTGTTTGTTTAAAATGACAGAAAATGTTACCATTATTATTAAAACATTATTGAATATCAATTTTATTTTATCGGTATATTTATAAGGGCACTTTTCGGGGTTTTTTGGATTTAGTTTAAAACCTTTTCCGGTTGATTTAGGTTTCTGGAGATCTACCTGGTCGATGGTGCGGTTTGATTTAAATGAAAGAAAATTATGTCACTATTATAATAAAATTAAGAAATGCCATTTTTATTTCATCAGTATATTTATAAGGTCAATTTTAGATTTTTTTTAGTTTTAGGCTTTTTATTGATAACTATTTCTGGAGTTCTGCGTGTCCGATTTTCGTGTCGTTGGTTTTAAATGAAAGAAAATCTCATTATTTTAAACAAATTATTTAATGTTATTTTTTCAATTATTTTGCACTTTTGAGTTTTTTGTTTTTAGGTTAAAACCATTTTTTTTAATATGATTTTAGTTTTTTTTTAGTGAACACTTCATTAGGTTGGGCACTTTTTGCATGGAGAAAAATGATTGAACTCGCTTCACCGTCATCGTCATCGCACTTACAAAAAATTTTTTAAGGCTCCGTCACATCTCGGCAATTATTTAAGGTTCTGTTGCATCCCCGCAAATATTTAAGGCTACGCCGCATCTCCGCAATTATTTAAGACACAGTCGCATCCCCGAAATTATTTAAGTCTCTATCGGATCTCTACAATTATTTAAGGCTCTGTTGCATCTCCGCAATTATTTAAGGATCCATCCCATCTCCACAAAGACTACGTAGCATCTTCGCAATTATTTAAGACATAGTTGAATTCCCGAAATTATTTAAGGCTTCATCGGATCTCCACAATTATGTAAGGCTCCGTCGCTTATCCACAATTATGTAAGGCTCCGTCACATCTCCGCAATTATTAAGATCACAACATTATACATTGATTGAAAAAATACTTCTTAATAACTCTAAAATAAAGTTAACTATATGAACCTAAAATGTTTTCACTTCTGACGGCAGACCCACGACTGCCTGTTTTTAAAATGTCATTTTTATTTCATCAGTGCATTTATAAGGGCACTTTTTGAATTTTGGTGGTTTTATTAAATGTCATTTTTAATTTCATCAGTGCATTTATAAGGGCACATTATTTTGAGTTTTGGTGGTTTAAATACCCTTTTGATTTTATACCTATTTCTGGAGATCTGTCTGACCAATTTTATTGGTGTTTATTCAAAATTAAAGGGAATATTGTCTTTATTATCAAAATGTTATGAAAAGTAATTTGTATTTCATCGGTATTCTTATAAATTAACTTTTTGAGGTTTTTTGGTTCTAGATTAAATACTTAGGCCTATACTACATATTTATGAAGATCTACCGGGCCCATTTTAGTTCTGTTTATTTGAAATAAAAAGAGAATATTATTATTATTATTAAAAAGTTATGAAAAGTGATTTGTACTTCATCCTAATACTTCTTATAAGGACACTTTTTGAGGTTTTTTGGTTCAATAGGATTAAAACCCTATTGATACCTATTTCTGGAAATCTATGCAACCGATTTTCGTGCGGTTTGTTTTAAATGAAAGTAAATGTAATTATTATCAACAAAATAAGAATTGTCATTTTTATTTCATCGTTTATTTATTATAACTCTTTTTTAGTTTGTTAGGTTTTATTAAATTTCTCAGTTTCTCAATTTCGCAATTAAATTTCTCAGAAAAAAGTAAAAGTTGGCTGAAATTGATTGTGAAATATTCAATTGCTGAATAGGCCTTGCTAATTTGTAAGGCATAGTTTTGAGGTTAACAATCTTGCAACAATTTTTAATATATTTGAGTCATAACTTCCCATGCTACTCTTCAAATTTGCTTTTCTCCCGTCGGTAAGAAAACAGCAAAGATTTTTTTACAGTAATTTGCATATATATCCAACTCCGCTGATATTTTTCGTCAAGCATCTAATTTCATATTTTTGATAAAATGATAATTATTTAGATGATCCCAAAGAATGGATTCGTTTCTATAGGATTCTATTAATCTAATTTGCTTCTGAGCAATCCATACTTAATCAATGAATACCGGTAGGCTATATTGGAAAACAATAATCAAACGCGCGGTAAAAACGACAAACCTTTCACGCTCTCGTCCAAATATGTTCGGCGAACATTCAAAGTGTTCTTTGAAAATACCGACAGGAGATGGATCTCTGCGCCCGCGCGTGCGACCCGTACAAATATGACGAACTCAATGCGCACGAGCGGTGCGAGCGCCGCCCAGCGAGTAAGTGTGTACGTACCTTTACAATGCTTTACAGTAAAAAGGACTGTGTTATTAAGACCCCTGTAATTTGTTAAACCTGTGTTATTTAAAAAAGATGGTACATTTTATAAGTTCATAATGAAAAATAAATTATAAAACATATTTGAAATATATATAAATATGTTCCTTCCCCGCCACATCGTCTGATGCTGTCATCTGATACAAGGCTCTAAATTTTTAATTTTTCTCCAAAATGGACTCTTGGCCACGCCTCCGGGCTGTCTAGTTTCCTTTGAAATTTCCTGTAACCATTTTAGGAATAATAATCCGGTCTATGAAGAAATTGCTGTGCTTCTCACAATCTGTTCCAACTTTCATCCATCTTTCATTCTTTTTAAACATTTTCTGTTTTGATTTGAATTTAATCTTTCTTACAATTCCAATGGAATGAATACTGTGTGGGTTATATTAAGCAGGTTTCATCATTTGGATTTATTAAACTGCCAGTTTTGAAAGATCGGTTGTCAATTAAAAGATTGTCTGCAGATGCATGAGCCGGTAAATGACAGGAATTGTCAGGAACTTCATCAAGGCAGTTGGGACACTTGAATTTGTTATTTGTGGCATGCAAAGAAAATATTGATTAGTCTTTGGAATAAATTGTGTTTAAGTGTTCTTTAGAACAGATGAGGTACGATCCATATGGGACTAGACTATGTCAACGATGATAATTTAAAAATTGTATTATCAACTCAAAAGCCCAAATATATATATTAATTATTAGTTCAGACCCCGAAAGAGGAGCGACTCGAAGGATCCTTGCCCGTGTGAAGATTTTTCCTTGAGCCTGCTCTGCCCACAACTACCACCATTGACTATAAACAAAATGGTCGCCATTTTTGTTATGGTGGTCCTAAAAATATTTTTTTACATCAAAATTCTGGTTTTAACAGGACCTTTACAGTGATGTATCACATGACTATTGGTCCCATTTGAAAATTGTAAGTTACCCCCTCCCCCACCAATCCCCTTTCGACCAAAATTGAACAATATTATGTTTCTTTAGCAGCCCCTCACTGTAACGAATATTGCCGCAAACCGCATTTAGCTATCTTAACAAATAACCAAGATAAACGGGGGTTGAAAGTTACTTTACAGCCACCCTGTATAATATACTAACTGACCCGTACCGCGTTGCCCGTGGTGGTTGGTATTTTCAAATTTTTTCACGTAATTGTATTCTTTCTAAGTTTTTATTGAATACCCGAGCGTATCCTACTGTGGTCATGAAACAAAGACTGCGCTATTTAGGAAAGCACTGAAAATTGTATTGGTGTAAACTACTATCTAACATGAAAGTTTTTACTAAGTTTGAATTTCACTTAATTAAATTGGCAATGTTGCGAGCACCTACGGCCTTAGAGGAAGCTACATACCAAATTTCATTCCAATTCGTTCTTATAGGAATTTTTAGTAGCTTTAACCCCCCCCCCCCAACCCCCCTAAAAATTTCGAATTTGTTTAACCCTTACTTAGCGAGCACCTACGGCCCTACAGGAAGCTACATTCCAAATTTCAAGTTTCTAGCTCATATAGAAATATCTTTAATATGGCTTTGAAATTTCTACACCCTCCAAACACCCCTAAAATAACGAATTTTTTTAAAACCTTTCTTAGTGAGCAACTACGGCCCTACAAATTTCAAGTTTCTAGCTCATCTATAAATTTCTTATTGAAATTTTTTGTATGTTTTACCCTCCCAAACACTCCTAAAATTTCGAATTTGTTTAAACCTTTCTTATTAAGCAACTACAGCCCTAGAGGAAGCTACATACCAAATTTCAAGTTTCTAGCCCATCTAAAAATTTCTTATAGAAATTTGTTGTATTTTTTACCCTCCCACACACCCCCTAAAAATTCAAATTTTTAAAAACCTTTCTTAGTGAGCAACTACGGCCCTAGAGGAAGCTACATACCAAATTTCATTGCAATCCGTTCAGTAGTTTTTGATAAAACGTGATGAGTGAGTCAGTGAGTGGTATTTGACTTATATATATTTACATAAATTATAAATATTTAACATTTCATTTATCTCCATGCAAACTTTTAAACCCTAGGATTTAAAATGTCCCAGAAACTATAATTATCTGCTCCAGTGATACTTCAATACCATTAACAAAAACAATTTGGGTCTGCGTCGGACCAGACGGTGGAAGTTATACTTCTTTGGCCATCCAATGGTATAGACAGTAGACCTACTATTGATTTAATATATTTTGGGAAAAACTAGTCGTAACTTAGAGTAGCCCTACTATTTTGTAGATGATAGCCTTTTCTTTTATGAAAACACTAACCAACACTGAAGGCATATTTTAAAATTAAAATACCTTCTTTGTTACATTATGCTTATTAATACTCTATCGTTGCATCTGTTTGGTTGGTCACAGTTAGTCTGGGGACCATGATCAGTGCTCACTTACTACACCCAACAAAATGAATGAGCTCCCGAAGTTTCTGCATATCGTCGTGAATCACCCTGCATATAAAATTTTTAATGACTGCCGAGAACGTGTTCAGGGGACCATGATCAGTGCTCACTTACTACACCCAACAAAATTAATATTGCATTGTCATTGGTCCTTGATAAGTGTGCAAAGTTTAAAATCAATCAGACGTTTTGAAGGGGATGAAAATCACGTCGTGTTCTGGGGACCATGATCAGTGCTCACTTACTACACCCAACATTATTAATATTGCATTGCCATAGGTCCTTGATAAGTGTGCAAAGTTTAAAATCAATCAGACGTTTTGAAGGGGGTGAAAATCACGTCGTGTTCTAGGGACCATGATCAGTGCTCACTCACTACACCCAACAAAATTAATATTGCACTGTCATCGGTCCTTGATAAGTGTGCAAAGTTTAAAATCATATCCGACGTTTTGAAGTGTAGGAAAGTATAAGAATATACGAAGAAAGGTATAAAAAGGCACTTTCCGGATTTAACCAAGTCAAAACAGTAAAGTTTGATCTAGGACAAGACCAGCGAACACCAGCCTGCATCAGACCTTGTGTTGTAAAAGTAGTAAACCACAGGAAACGTAGTGAGCCGACAATAATTGCCCGAGCTGATAATGAACTAGTTCGTGATTTCACCACGGAGCGCTGGCATACTGCTACGCAAAAGTTTTGCTTCAGTTTATTGCCGATAGGTGCCCTTGCTGTGCCGTCGTTTTTCCCGGCATCAACTATTACTATGGGCTTGGGAAGTCTTATAGTTATATAGTCAATGGTATTAGTCAAACGAGGGCAAGTATCTCGGAGTAAGAGATGGTCAGCTATAAACTTGTATACACCTTTATTTTGACACCCTAAAACTTGTCTCAAAACCTACTTATCGTAGGGTGTTCGCGACTACAGATGTTCCAAGGTCAAAGGGACATTCCAAGGTCGATTGTTTACACATTTATTGCAAATATCTCGTTTCCTATGGGTTTTACGCTATTTGCACTTATTATAAATATTATAGAGGATTAAATTCTCTACAACTTTTGCTTGAACATTTTCTTTATATCTTGAACCAATTTCGAGGTAAATGGCAGAGCGTGCGCAGTGTTTAACTATTTAGAGCATAATTCGATGTCAACCTGCAGTTCCGATTAAAAACACGCCGTATAAAGTTTATAAATTATTACTACTATTACGTTATAATTAATAATTTTTTTCAATAATTCAGTATCTATTCATTTAATAACACTTACCTACTCGTTTAATTATAAAGTTATTAAGCGAAATATTTAAATAATTTTTTAATTCTTATCTTATTTATACTAATTTCGTACTAACTAAATAAAATGAAAAGATCTTTATAAAATTCTAGCAAATAATTTACAAAATAACATTCATGGGCGTAGCATACAAATCGGCTTTACCTACAAACTATCAGCCATTTTTTTAGTACAACAACAATAATTAATAATCTTAAAAATTGTCTACATATTTTCTTAAATTGTTTATCTTTTAAATATATAATTTAATTTTATATTTTCTTCCCCCAACTGGAGAACTTTAAATTATAATATAATTTAACTTTATTTGCAAATGAATTTATCTGTGAGCACCCTTTCATACGCTCTGGCAGACAATTGAATTCGGTTAGGCCTTGTCTGAAAATTGTACGAACAGGTTAATAACTAGCTAATGGACCTTATTTGCCGGGTACGGAACTACTATCGCCCTATTTCCAGCAAAATAAAGTGGGTAGTTTAAGCGAAAGGAAGTCCCCTCTCTTGAATTTAGCCTTGGGCACCGAATTTCTAGGGTCGCCAATGGACGAGTGAGTCGGTGAGTCGGATCTCGTAAATATGTTATAGATATATTATATGTTAGGTATAGTACAGGGTGGAACAAAGTTAGTGTTAACTTCGGGAAATGGTTCTATGGGTAAAAATAAATAGAAAATCTGGAATAATATTTTTTTCAAAAAACGCTTCATTTTCAAAATATCCGCCATTTTGTTTATTTTATTAAATAATTAATATCTAGAGAACGGTTTAACCGATTGAGTTAAAACTTGGCACGAAGTTTAACCTAACAATGATCTATCTTAAGAAAAATAATCGATTATATCCAATCATGCTTTTCAAAATGGCGGCTGTTTGAATATTTCGAACCTAAATTACTCGAAACCAGTACATTTTAACAAAAAATGTCAAGACATGTTTTTTGTAGCCCTTTTGATTCCCTATCGGTTGGTGTAACTGTTAAAACAATCGAATGAAGGATAAAGCTAAGTTATGCGTAATAATTGGTTTATTCAACCAATACCAACACAGTAAATGCTACAATATTGTATGTACATTTGCTGTCTTTATCTTTAACTTAGCTATTATCCTTCATCCGATTGTTTTGAAAGTTAAATCATCCGATAGGGAATTAAAAGAGCTACAAAAAAGGTATCTTGACATTTTTCGTTAAAATGTACGGGTTTTGAGTAATTTAGGTCTGACATTTTCAAACAGCCGCCATTTTAAAGCGCTCGATTGGATATAATCGCTTATTTTTCTTAAGGTAGATCATTGTTAGGTTAAACTTCATGCCAAGTTTGAACTCAATCGGTTAAACTGTTCTCTAGATATTAATTATTTAGTAAAAGAAACAAAATGGCTGATATTTGGAAATGAAGCGTTTTCCAGAAAATATTATTCTTCATTTTCTATTTATTTTGACCCTTAGAACTATTTTTAACACTAACTTTGTTCCACCCTGTAGCCTATATGCTTTTATATGTGATGGAATCACAGATATATGAGGATTCAGAAAATTTTAAGTACTGTAATAGAAAAAACTTTTTATTCTTCGCTAAAAAAAATATTCGTTGCCAAAGAACACTGAAATTAGCCAATTGTTTTTGTATACTATAGTTGTACATTTTAGGTTTATACAAAGGAATACGCTCAGCTCACCAGCGCAACGTCTCAATTCTGTTTTTTTTTTCATTTTGACGCTTTTTGGGCAAATATTTTGGCTCAGAA
>JAGFPH010013941.1:6160-17522 GCA_018207615.1 Philaenus spumarius | reverse complement strand
CCTTTATCTATATATCTAACGCTTTTTACTTTTTAATAACCTTAAACGAAATTTTAAAATCCCATCTTATTGCACATCTAGAGCATAAGTGGAACCACTATGTTAAGTCTCAAGTTAATATGTTTTGTCTTTTTTTAGAAATAGTGATGAATAGAGTGAGTCAGTGGCATTTGGCTTTTATCTATATTTCTAACGCTTTTTACTTTTTAATAACCTTAAACGCGAACTATTTTAAAATCCCGTCTTAATGCACATCTAGAGTATAAGGGGAACCACTATTTTAAGTCTCAAGTTAATACGTTTGGTAGTTTTTTAGAAATAGTGATCATCAGCCAGGCAGTGGTAATTAGATTTTTTCTATGTTTCTAACGCTTTTTACGTTTTAATAACCTTAAACGCGAAATATTTTAAAATACCGTCTTATTGCACATCTAGAGCATAAGGCGAACCACTATGTCAAGTCTGAAGTTAATATGTTTTGTCGTTTTTGAGATGTAGTGATCATCAGTGAGCCAGTGGTATTTCGATTTTATATATACACATAGATAGATTAAAATTACGCTGTTACCGTTTTTTTAATCTTCGCCATTTTTCCAATATGGCTGCCAACTTTAATTTTTAAATGTAAACACCATACTTTTATTGCATTTTTTTGGTAACAACATATTATTTTATGACACGTTTGTTCTTTGGTCTAAACGCAGTTACGGGCTGTCGTGTGTAAATTATTTGTATCTCGAGAAACACACATATTCAGTTGTGTTGGTTGGAGTAATAATGTTTTTAATTTGTTGGTAATTTTTGGTTAGCATGGAATTGACAAACATCCTTTGTCAGCGATACATATCACCATAATCGCAAATTGGAATCATTAACCTACCTACTTAATTTCAGCTCTGCAGCATTGCGATTCACTAGATTTCGTTAGTAATTGAGTGAGATTTCGCAAATATGTAATAGATAAATAAATAGAGAAATTGTTTTCTTTGGTTTCAGATTAATTTTTTTTTAAATTCCATAGAAAATGTACCTACGTATTAGAAACTTAAACCTAAGAGGTGCGATAAAACTGTCGACTTTATATGTAATTTTGGTTTGAGAGAAATAATGTTTCTTACTTTTTCCGATTTAGCAAAGTGTTGCCGATCCTATAGGATCCTTTCTTGGAATTGAAAATTATAAATTATTTTACAAATTTATAAATTTAAACTCCAAATACTTGCAGATTATAAGGTTTTGGAACGAAGTTCCTTAACGCGAGTTAACAAATAGAAAATGTAATGCGTAACGAAAAAAGTATTATTAATTGGTTGCTACGGCAATGAAAAATATAAAATACGAGTAACGAAAAAGCGTTACCAAATTGGTTGTTACTGCAATGAATGTGAATACATTCAAGAAACATGTGTTTTCGTTCATCAATTTAAATTAAGAGACGACTGGTTCCTTCCGGCGTATAGTTCAGATACTATCGTCAAGCGTTGAAATTTTAGGTTAGGCCTAGAAAGTAATTTTAAGTCTAGGCCTTACCAAAAATTATTGTATGTATGTTGCCGTTAAGACAAGTAAAATAAATTAAACATAAACACAATAATTTTAGGCAGGCGTAGACGAATGAACCAACATTTTATGTTTGTTGAATGAATTTACAATGAATGGACATTTAACTGTGTTTACCATCTTAGCTTTGATGTTATAATGAATTCTACACCTTTATTATAATAACATTAAACGTATGGAAACAGTAAATATTTGTATAAAAAACAATCTAATATACAACGGAAATTGAACGATTAAAATTGTGTGAGTATGATGAACTTCGTTTCTGACGGGGGTCCAACGACCGCACACATTTACTTTTTTTGTTTGAAATTCCATATAACTCAGCAAAAACACAGTACACGAAATCTGAAATTAATATTTTTTGTCTTTGATTATAATAAGTTTCATTTTTACAAATTAACTTTTTCTTGAGAAAGATTTTGGAAGAGTTCCTTGTTTTGATTACAGGTCAAACCGGATACAACAGCTAAAAGTAAATAATAGTTTTTAGTAGCCAGATTATATTCCCCGACAGACGTGTCAGCGATCTATGTAGTACGTGACAAAGCTCAGGTATTTGGCAAAGAGGAACTCACGTGTCCTGGCCACTACTTCCTAGACCTAGGCCAACACTATCAACGTTACGACATATACGTAGAAACGGAATTCATTTAGAATGTCATTTTTTGCTATGTTACGACTTTCTGGACGTACTGGTAGTTTCTATTTATATAAATAGAAGTCGGGCCAACTGTTGACTTGATGTTTTATTTTAAGCACCTTATTCGTAAAGTACGGCATATTTTTCATTGAAAAAGACAATTCACAACAAATTGAAAAACAAATTCAGCAATACGATCACGCAGGTGAACCGTTGATAGGAGAGTCGGTAGGGGTAAATTTAGACCAAAAGTTCCAGTAATTTGCAATACTGCTGATTTTTTTTTATAAGTACATTAAAGTGTGTAGATTAACATAAAAAAAGTTGACCAGTCTATCGATTTCCCAAAGTCAAAAAAAAAAACAATTATCATTATTTTTTTCGATTATCCTTAATATTTCAAGCTGGGATGAAGATAGAGGAAAATAAAAAATACCACCGTGTAGGGGAGGTATTTTTCAACAAAAAAGGTCATATGTATTTATTTCATCCGAGCAATGGTTTGTCTGCAAAAAATTCGATAATGCAGGTATGTATTTTGCAGCAGGGGAAATCACTAAAACGGGACATCTTATTCATATACGAAGCGTTGGCTCATTCTAAATTGGTCGAATTTTAATATATAGAGTTGAAACTTGACATAGGAGTTAAAAATATATATTTTAAACATTTATGCTGAGTCTCAGCTTGTTATCTTGAAAATTACCCGATCTAGAGCCACTTGACTTATCAATGGGTTTCTCGATTTTAGGAGTACCGGACCCACCAATTCATTTTAAACAGCTCCAGTTTAGAAAATTTTCAAAATATCAACCTGAAAGTTTTTTTAAAAGTTAAATACTATATAGATTCAAACAGGATCAAGGAGTATAAACCTTTTTTATTATTTACTTTTCAAAGCACAAGTAACTTAAAAAAGTATAATTTTAATCGGCTTAGTCAATTTTTTAAATATAGTTTTCAAAATAAGTACAGCAAAAAAACAATTGTGTTTTTAACTTCTGTACCAATTTTTAAATCGATATGTTCAAAAATGTCGAAATTAGAGTCGTTGAATCCAAAGGTGTTATAGTTAAAACGAGATAGGTAAAACAGAAGACCATTTTCAAGCGCCTCGTTTTTAAAAATAACATGAAAAAATCGTTCATACTTACTGAGAATATTTATACTGGTGTACTCAACTTGTAAAACAAATTTGATGTTGATATTCCAAAATTTTACGAAACTGGAATAGATTGAAATTAGTTCGTGAGTCCGGTACTCCTAAAATCGATAATCGAAATCGACTCCTAGATCGGGTCATTTTCAAGATAACCAGCTGAGACTAAGCATAAATGTTTAAAATATATATTTTAACTACTATGTCAAGTTTCAATTCGATATATTAAAATTCGGCCGATTTAGAATGAGCCAACGCTTCATATATGATAAGATGTCCCCTTTTAGTTATTTCCCCGGCTGCAAAATACATACCTGCATTATCGAATTTTTTGCAGACAAACCATTGCTCGGACGAAATAAATACATATGACCTTTTTTGTTGAAAAATACCTCCCCTACACGGTGGTATTTTTTATTTTCCTCTATCTTCATCCCAGCTCGAAATATTAAGGATAATCGGAAAAAAATGATAATCGATTTTTTTTCGACTTTGGGAAATCGATAGACTGGTAAACTTTTTTTTATGTTAATCTACATACTTTAATGTACTTATAAAAAAAATTCAGCCGTATTGCAAATTATTGGTAGTTGAAACCTATACCGACTGGGCTATGACGAGTGAGTGGATTTACAAAATTAAGTTTATATGTATACAGTAAGTTTATATTCAACCACTTATTTGAGAAATTGATCTCCTCACGAAAGCGCACAATAGCTGCCTATGTGAACGAAATATAGTAGAATTTGTTTGCACCTAGCCCCCAGCTTCGACTCACGCCCTCCATCGTCCCACTCGCAGCGGAAAAACTCGCTAACACGCGGCCATAAGGTCTCGTAAAAAAACAAAACGTGCCGAATAATATCCTACATTTATTGTTCTAGATAAAAGTCTAAAAAAGTTTCATTCTCGTAGGAAAAATCCCCAAAAAAAAGTTACTTCCTGTCAAGAAACGTTCTTCCGGGTGTTGCATTTTTTGGCTAACGAACTCGTCCGAGCGACGTAGACAACCAACGGGTGTACCAAATCGGACTTAAATTGCGGCCGCTAGAGTGCGATCACACAACATATATAATTTGACACCCCAAAACGTGTCCTGGGGACCATGATCGGTGCTCCCGACCTTAGTTCTTACCATAAGGGTCACTGCAATAGCTCATTCTTTCCTATGGAAATTCGCTAAAAACTGCCGAAGTTAAAATAAAGATATGTGCAATACGACTACGTTAATTTACTTGTGTAAAGAGTTGCTCCATAAAAAATATGCAATTTGTTAAACTTAATCTAAATTGTTAACATTTTTGTTGTATATTGCTAAACGAAACTTACCTTAAATATTTAGTGGCAAATGTGTAATTATTTTGTATAATAATTTAACTTAGTCTACAGTTTAGGCAAACAGTTTTACGACTATATAATCAGGAATAACTAGTAGTTTTGTGAACAGTAGACCTCGCTCGTTGAAATAACAAATGTGGTTTTGAGCTTAGGTTAAAAATAGTGTGCCACTAAGGAAGAAAGCAGAAGGTTTAGCCAGTGAATCACTATTTTGCAATTCCCGCGATTCCGGGGTTTCTAGTTCTCGTTTTTTTTTTCCTTCTTTTCTTGAGCTTTAACTGCTAAAGATTTTCTTTTAGAGGCATTGTGTTTTATGTAGGTTAATAATGCGTAAGGTACCCACAAATATCGCTTCATTGAGGGAAAATATAGAATTAAATATTTACATACTTAAATAACTAAAACTTAAAAATGTATTTACAGTTCCATATCATATTCCAATATTAGAAATAATGAAAACTAACGTTGTTAAAGCGTTGTGATAGTGATCTCAACCCATGTACCAACACTTCCCACGCTGTCCAAGGTAATTTTTTGAATATCCCTTATCTCATTTTGTAATTTAAGTAAAGCTAAGTCAAATACTTTTATGCAATAATAGTTTACAAGTATACAGTTCAATTCTTTGATTTATTCTCTACACTTTCTTATAATAATATGTAATTTTTTGGGCAAAGGATATATTCCTAAATTACTATTCAAAACAGGCCTAGTTTTGATAGCAGTCTTGTAGTAGGAAGATAAAAACTGGTGTTTTCAAAATAAGAAATTTGAAATTGATAAATATTTTTATTCAGTTCTATTTAGAACTAAGTTATGAAACTTTTTTATATTTATGAAAAAAATTACAAATAATGTTTATTATTTTTATGTAGGCCTAAAGTTTAACTTTTCCTTTCGTTACTGAACATGCTTGTTTCTTGAGCTAATAACTTTGTTAATTTTACTTCAATAATTTTTTTTACTGGCATTTATGAATTCTACGAATGTTATTAGTTTTCAAATTCGAATTACGGTTAAGCCACAAAATGGCTTTAAAAAAAAGCTTACACTAAGAGAAACGGTCCGGCCACCATTTTTATTTTATTTAGGGGGTTAAAATGAAAAATGGAAAAACTCATATATATACATGGCTCGGCCTAGGAATAAGGAACATTCATGCAAAAAATCTTCAAAATCGGTCAGGCGTTTGGCCGTAATCATAAGACGGACACACAGACGAAATGCCGAATGGTCGAGTTAAAACGGAGACCTCGCTTCGCTCGGTCAATATACTATTACAAACACAATAAAAACCTGCACACGATTTAATTTAATAAAAGGGTCGGATGGACAATGATGTACTGTAAACGTAAGTTTCAGTGTCTGTTAATCCTCCATTTAGACTGAGCACGATCCAATACAAAGAGAGTGAGTAAATAACACTTTTGTAGGTTGGCTAGTAGCGTCAAGCCGCGAGATCGTAGTAACACACATTTTGAATTTTATTTATAAATTAATATTCAGGGAAACAACTTTAAATTATTAAGAAGGCTTTATATGGTTTTCGTTATGATTGTATGGAAATTATTCTTTCCAAAAATTGCATTAAAAATATTCAATTGCTATTTACCTTTTATTGAAATGTGTTGCCGTCGATTCCTTTCAATTATGAGGTATACGACAAAAGCAGCTAGTCTTTAAGAACAATTTAAGTGGTTTAACAACTTTTTATTTAAAAAAAAACTGCGTTCGAAACACGTTAAGAAGGAGTGTAAGTTTTCGCTGTTTTACTCAAGATGAAATCAATGCAATCTTAGCAAACGGTATCTAAGTAATCAATTGGTTTAAGAACATTGAGTTACGTTGCACCTTTATATCTATATATATATAAGCAAAATACCACTCACTCACTCACTCACTCATCACGACTTCTCAAAAACTACCGAACGGATTGAAATGATATTTGGTATGTAGCTTCCTCTAGGGCCATAGGTGCTCACTAAGAAAGGGTTTGAAAAAATTCGAAATTTTAGGGAGGGTTTGGGAGGATCAAAGTTATTAAAAAACGATTTCTTCAAAACTACCGAACGGATTGGAATGAAATTTGGTATGTAGCTTCCTCTAGGGCCATAAGTGTTCACTAAAAAGGTGTTTTAAATAATTGGCAATTTTAGAGGTGTTTGGGGGTAAAAATTACTAAATCATGATTTCTCCAAAATTACCGAACAGATTGGAATGAAATTTGGTATGTAGCTTCCTCTAGGGCCATAGGCGTTCGCTAAGAAAGGGTTTAGAAAAATTCGAAATTTTAGGGGGGTTTGGGGGGAATCAAAGTTATTAAATCACGATTTCTTCAAAACTAACCAACGGATTGGAATGAAATTTGGTATGTAGCTTCCTCTAGGGCCATAAGTGTTCACTAAAAAAGGGTTTTAAATAATTGGAAATTTTAGTGGGGTTTGGGGGGTAAAAATTACTAAATCATGATTTCTCCAAAATTACCGAACAGATTGGAATGAAATTTGGTATGTAGCTTCCTCTAGGGCCATAGGCGTTCGCTCAGAGAGGGTTTAAAAAAATTAGAAATATTAGGGAGGGTTTGGGGAATCAAAGTTATTAAATCACGATTTCTTCAAAACTACCGAACGGATTGGAATGAAATTTGGTATGTAGTTTCCTCTAGGGCCATAGGTGTTCACCAAGAAAGGATATGAAAAATTTCGAAATTTTATGAGGGGTTTGGGGGGATCAAAGTTACTAAAATCATAATTTCAGATCTTTTATTATTATGACAATAGTGCTTTTATTATTTAAGATCTATATATATAAAAGCCAAATACCACTCACTGACTGGACACTTAAAAAGAATACAATTACGTTAAAAAGACTGAAAATACCAACCACCACGGGCAACGCCGTACGGGTCAGCTAGTTATAGAATATAAAGCTTCGTCCTCACTTGCAGACTGATACAAGAGATGAATACAGGACTTACAAGAAGCGCAACGCCCGTGTTAAAGATTCAGCCTAGTTTTATTTGAATCTGGCAAGCTTAGAGCGGCAGCCGCTAGGTAGCGAGAGCGCTATTGTCGTCGGTACGGCTACTCATTCTCTGTCTCACTCACACCTGGCGCGGAGGATTGATGGGTCACAGACGGGTAGAAATTTTCAGCCAGAGGTAAGCTTGATTTGGCGGCAAACAACAGGGCTGACTATTCCCCTTTAGCGTTGCGCTTCTTATTGCATATTCATTAATACAAACTCCCGACTTGTTTTGCGTCCACACTAGCCAGCCAGTGTTTGTCGAAATGGTGACTGAAGGACGTGGTTTTAGCTTGTGCGTGCTTTATCTTTCTGAACCGTGTGGCTAATTTACCGAGGAAGAGGCGAAGGTAGACCCGCGATCGAAACTTATTATCGGACCATTTAATGTAAATATATTTTAAGAACTTAAAACTTACATACGGAGTAGATTTCTGTTGTACCGTAAATAGATAAAAAAAAAAAACATCGGGTGTGCTCAAGGGTCTGCTGTAGTGGCGGTCATCTTGGATTTGTATCCCATAATGAGCAATGTTAAATTTCAAACCATTTATTTCATTTACTTTTTATCGTACAATTGTTTGCAAGGTCTCATTTCAAGCACAGTCACAATACGCACCCGTCTAGCAATTTACATTTTTTTTAAATGCTTTTGATTTGTTATGTAATTGACATTTTGTAAGTACAAAGTTTGAATTTTTTTCCTAACACAATAAAAAATTAATAATGAAAAATAATTTGCAAGCCGGATCCGAAATTTTATAAAGAATATTCAGTTGTTTTTTTTTTCAACACTCAATTACAAAAGATAGACTTATAAAATGGTTTGAAATGAGGCAATGTCAAAGCGTTCAGCTGCAAGAAATTGCACTGTTTAGATAGGGATAGAGTGAGAAGCGGTTGCGTTTCCGGTTGCTTTCTCGTTTACTGGAGCAGACCCTTAAGGACCCCACGTTGGAAGTGATAACTTCTATGGCCGATTTACATTGTTATCAGTATTAATATTAAATTACAATAAAGGTCAACAAATTACACAAGTAAATATATTGTCAAAAAATATATCATATTTGGAAATTTCATAATTATAATATTGTAATATTATTGTTATGTAATAATATTATAATTACGATAAGTATGCGAAAAATAGTGATCATTATAATGTAAGCATTATTTATTTAGTGACTAATGATTTTGAGTGAGGTATTAGTGTATGCACTCTACATAGAATTCTAAGAATAATTCAATATGTAAGGAATAATTATTATAATAATAAAAATAATTATTATATAATAATTATAATATTATAATAACGTATTATAATATATTATGTATCGTCTATTCCCTCTCCACGGGCTTACTTGTCTATATATACTACTAGCTGACAGGACAATGCTTCGCTATTGCAATAATATGGTTACCTACAGTAAATGTTACATCTTAAAGTATTTTAGCTGATTCTGTGTGTATTTTGAGACAGTGTTTTTTTATCGCTTGCCTATGTGCTTTTACGCGATTTGTATTAGAAAAAAGCTTTCGTCTTTTTTCCTCGTTTTTTGGTATCTGTTCTGGATGCGACCGAACTGCATGTACACTGTTCTGATAGGGTTGGAAGTTGAGAAATTTGGAGACCATCTTCTGAAACCTGGGATTGGGGAGCTGATTGTATTTCCTCTACACTAAAATCCACTGAGTTTTCAGGTAAATAAGGTGTGAGAGGAATGAGAACATCAAAGTGGCCTCTCGTCAGTTCCCCAGTAAACCTTAGCCTCCCTACTCCCTCAATCGGTTCGCCAAAACTCTCCCACAACAAAACCATCTCTGTACACCTGAAATCCATAAAAAAATATTTCGGATGCTGCTTGAATTTCACAGGAGGTTCTAAAAGTTACCGGTTTGCTCATATCCGCGATATATTCTTTTTTTAGTTGAATAAATATCTCCTGTTACTTTTAAAATATATTGTTTGAACCTGCGCCAATTGTTTGAAACATGACTAACAACTCTGGTCCTCACATCAAACCCCAGTGAACCGTGTCATGTACAATTAAAGCCAGAGTAGAATATTCATTGGCCATCTGGCCCAGAAGAAACTAGTCTGTGAGGAATAGACACTCCATTAACGTGTATGACCTCCATTGTTGTAATATGAAGCTAAATTTTATATTTAAGTGAGTAATAATATGTTACAGTAAAATAAAACAATAAAACATATAACTTTGTCAAAATGTACAAAATGTGAAATTTTTTCTAAACTTACTTCAGGTAGACAAAAATCTATCCTCTTTACAAAACTTAAAACGCACAAATATAATAATTACAATAATTATTATTACAATAATAACTTACATATTGAATTATTATTCTTAGAGTTCTATGTAGAGTACATAACAATACCTCACTCAACGTCTTTAGTCACTAAATAAATAATGCTTACTTAATAAATAATGGTCACTATTTTTCGCATACTTATTATTATAATATATTAATATTGCAATAATTATAATAACGTATTATTAGCCACGGTGGCCGTGATTGTTAAGGCGTCAATGCTTTATCAATCGCCATGGCAACCATCAATGGAAAAGGCCCGGGTTCAATTCCCATTGACAAACATCGTTGGCTGTGGTTCGGATTCCACGTAAAACTGTAGGTCCCGTCTTCATTAGCCTTAAGTGCAAAACAGCAGGACGTTAAACACAAACAAAATAATAATAATAACGTATTATTATATACGATGTATCGCCTATTCCCTCTCCACGCTCTGACTTGTATCTACGCAAAAGTTGCGTGACGCGAGATTTCAGAAACATAGTCAAGCGAAAGTGCCCAACGGTCCAATAGAAGCGACCATTTAAAAAATACTGCATTTTACAAAGCCTGATGTTACAAGTCGAAGATTTGCTGCAGCCGGTGTCTAATGCTAAATTAAAATTATTTTTGAAATAGCCGAGTTGTAAACGCGACACTCCTCTTCCTATCGGTTAGTTTCATAAACAAACAAAACAAATTTAGCGGATAGTTCGGACAAAAGAAATGAGTCTGTATCATAATTTGGGAATAATTAAACTTTAGTGAACATGTATATTCAAAGTGAGTTTCAGAACAATTGAGTTTTAAATATGCCTAAAGAAATAGACGTATGGGAATTTATAAGTTGTAAGTATAAAGTAAAGATAATAAGCAAATCAAAATAGTTGCTACATTAAAAGTAATATTATACTAGCTGACACGTACGGCATTGTCCGTGGTGGTTAGTATTTTCAGTCTTTTTAACGTAATTGTAATCTTTTGAAGTATTCAGTTAGTGAGTGGTATTTGGTTTTTATATATATAGATCTTAAATAATAAAAGCACTATTGTCATAATAATAAAAGATCTGAAATTATGATTTTAGTAACTTTGATCCCCCAAACTCCTCCTAAAATTTCGAAATTTTTCATACCCTTTCTTAGAGAGCGCCTAAGGCCCTAGAGGAAGCTACATACCAAATTTCATTCCAATCCGTTCGGGCGTAATTTGAGGATGATCAAAAACGCATTGAAAACGCAAGGGAAAATGCAAAAACGCCTATTTCTGGCGTAATTTTGGGAGAATCTCAAACATTTTTTAACAGACTACTTTTAGGCCTTAAACGAACC
>JAGFPH010013940.1:8552-25027 GCA_018207615.1 Philaenus spumarius | reverse complement strand
GTTTCCATAAGATATTTCAAAGTTGACCGCCATATTGGAAAATGGCGGCCATTTATAAATATTTTAACTACCGTCTACATATTTTTTAATTTCTCATAAATCAAGGAAAGGTTCCCCATTTAAAGTTTGCTGTAAAATTAATACTTTCTGAGATCCCTATGGTGGCCCAATTAAAAAAATCACATAAAATAGAAAATTTTTGAGAGGCTGTAGCTCATAAACGGTTGGGTTTAGGAAAAAATACAAAATAATAAAAATGTCTTAAATTTGTATCCTTAATCGAAATTCAAGATAAAAAACGGGGGTTTCTATTTAAAAAAATAAAGTTGGCCGCCATATTGGAAAAATGGCGGAGTTTTTGGAAATGTTAATATTGTATTTTTAATGTAAGAGAAAAAGTAGGGAAGGTCCCCCATTTAAAGATTGTTGTAACTTTTATAGTTTCTGAGATGCCAATGGTGGCCCATTTAAAAAAATCACCCTGTATAGAAAGTATAGTGATCGCAAAAAAATCGATGTTGAAATTTTTGTGGAAATATCCGTTTTGGGACCCTCTGAGTCCAAAAAATGTGGATTTTACAAAATCTCCGTCTGTATGTCTGTCTGTCTGCATACAAAGCTAGAGAAAAAACTATTCGATCGATTTCGAACAAATTTACACCAAACATGTCAATTAGGCCAGTATAGATTACAGACTGGCAAAAAACCCCCCAAAAAATCAGTTATTATTTTTTTTATAAAAAACGGTTCTAACGATTTTGATAAAATTTGGCTTATTTGTAGCCCTTAATGTACCCTACCATATGCAAAAAACCATATGCATCTTTCCAATAATTCTCATTTAGCTAATAATAATAATAACTGATTTTTGGGCAAAAAGGGGGTTGTTTTTCAAAAAATTTCAAATCTTTTTCGTGCATCTATACAGACCGAATTGACTTGTTTGGTGCAAATTTGTTCTAAATCGATGGAATAGTTTTCTCTCTAGCTTTGTAATAATAATATTTATTAGTTACTCTCCTACTTTAATGTATCCTCTCTCCTACTTTAATACAATTATGAAGTCACAGTGAACCGGTTGAATAATTAAAATATATGAGAAAGTATGTGCCAGTTTCTGGTACCGTTTATTATAATTTCTTTTAAACTTGCAACTTAAAACACCATCTATACTACAGTTAATTAAAAAAAAAAACTTAACAATTAACTAAAACAAATAACAAAACTAAATGATTCGATCACGCAGCTGAACCGCTGACGTGAGTTTAGTGAATTTCCAAAATTAAATTTATATGTTTTAGGGTTTTAACCAACTATTAGTAGAAATTATTTGCACCTCGGTCTCCAGCCCGCTCTTGCACTGCTTCGTTACTTTCGCTAGTTTGTATTCCGGGAGTCGCTCTCATTTGAACGGGGTACTTTTATGATATTTTACGTTTTGATCGACATTTAGCTAACCGGACGGGTAAAAGTTCGTGCAAAAAAAACAAAATTTGCAGAATAACATCCTTTATTTAGGCGATTTGTTTAGATAAAACCTAAAAAAATCCTTATTATATAATACGTGAAGCAGTGTTTTGTGAACACAACTCCTCCATTATTTCTGGACCAAATTTAATGTTTGAGTTGTCTCATTTAGAAGTTTTGCAATAAGATTTTAGGTGTCAAAAATTCTTATCCTTAATGGCGTGAGCTAATCTCAAAGGTCGGGTTTTCCCCACAAGATTAACATGGAACGAATTTAAAAACCATTTCTATACAAAACAGCTGTTTATAATAAGAAACAAACTAATCCAGCTGCTTTCGTGGATGTAAATAATGATGTTTATAGTAAATTAAACATAATTTTAGGGTAGGCCTAGACTGATGAAACAACTTCTTGAATGTATTTACATTCATTACCATAGCAACTAATTGAATAAAATAACAGATAAAACAATTGATTCGGATATCCAGCTTTTAGTACAAAATAATATTTTAAGTTAGGCCTATACTGAACAGCAACACACACAAACCAATAAAAACTTGCGTTAAGGAATTTAAAAATAAGTAAACTATGTTACATCCAAATTAAAAATAAATAAGACATATAGTAGACCTATTTATTGATAATACACGGTAATTGATAGTGAGTAACTTTTTGATTAGGTTTTTATTAAAAGTGTACACCTGAGCCAGTTCTTTTAAACTTTATTATAACTGCTGTTATAAAATATACGAAATAATTTGATTTGAACATTTAACATTATTTACCATCTTAGTTTTGAGGTTATTACTAATCCTGCACTTTTATTATAAATATGTTTTTAGAAGGTTCTATCGGGGGTTGGCGTGCGGAGCACGCAGGGGTCTCCCCTAGTTAATCATAATACGAAAAATCTCAAAATTTACTTCCGGTCAAATAACGCGCTTCCAGTTGGTAGATTATTTTGGCTAACGAACTCGTCCAAGCGACTTAGAAAACCAATGTGTGCACCGAATTTGGACCAAAGCGGACATAAAAATGTGACCGATCGATTGCGAACACGTAAATACATATATATAAAATATTTGTAATGACACCCTAAAGCGTGTTCTGGGGACCATGATCAATGCTTATTGACTACTCTTGATCTTAGTTCTCGCCATAAGAGTCACTGCAATAGCTCATCTTTTCTATGGAAATTCGCTAATAAGCTTTGCGCAGGTCTGTATATAGCCTCCAGCCGGGTTTTACTTGGCTGTGTTAATAGCCTCACAGCCAGGCCCGTGCGTGAACCAGTTAAGTGCCACGTTAATCCAACTGTAGTTGTAAGTAGCGCACTATACTTTACAGTGTGTATAATGTTAATTCGACTAAGCCAATAAACGTCACGATAGCACAATGTTCGGGTATTAGCATTCATTTTAAACGACACACATCAACTTTAGCCCAGTAAAACGGTAGCGATAAATCCACTCTTTTGGAAAAAATTCTATTGTTTGCCCAAACAGCCGTGCGCTCTGAACCATAAAATCGAAATAAAATCGACCCTCACACTGCCTACCTGAACAGAGATTCATAGAAGAAAGATTAGCGCCAGGTAGGCAGTGCAAGTGTGTCGCGCGTGGGGAGCGAGGCTGTTTGGACAAACTATAGTAGTCGGTTTCTCTGTGGTTCTATGTGTTTTTGGATGGCTGAATCCGAATTTGAAGTTTACAACCAAATGATCCTTGAGCGTTCCGAGATATAAAGGAAGAGTTGTATTCTTTAATTTGGTATAGGGTGATCGTTTCAATAAAATGCATAGTTTCGGTGTAACGGACTGAAAAAAGTATGAATATTTCGCTATTTTTTGCAAATATCTCAGAACGCTCCAGGAAACTTTCGTTGCAAACTTCAAATTCAAATTCAGCGCCCCGAAACACAGATAAAACTGCAGATTAACCGACTACTTGAATTTTGTCCACGTGCAACTTCTTAAAGCACTAATATTGTCCACTTCTTTTCAGACCCAACAACTTACAAACAGAGCTCTTCGTCGGCCACTCCTTGCGAGCCGTGTTATCGTTACTCCTCCTGCTGACGCATCTGGTAGAACTGTGCGATGTCCTCCTCGGGGTCTCGAGGGCAGTGAGCTATCTCGTGTGCGGTTCAGCTTTCACAGCGTGGCTTCTTGTGCAACTATTATACACCAGGGTCGAAGCTAGGTCGGAACCGAAGTACGTCATTTTGACAGGATTATTCTGGCTTTGTTGTGGCATCGTTCGCGGACTCAGCCTTTACAACGCCCTCGACCTGGGACTTGGAGTGGAACACGTGCGCCCTCAAACTGCTGCAGTAGCTTCGACCCTTTGCTACGCTTTGGCGTTCAATGACTTCGTCACCGTGCTTTGTGAGGTAAGAGTACGATAATTATTTTTGTTGTGACATTAGATGTTCATGAGCATTGTTAAACTTTTGCTAACCCATTTGTCAAACGTAAAAAAAGATCTTAAAAGCACGGCCGGAGTAAAAAATATTTCTGAGTTGACAGTAGCTCTCCAAGTGGCAGAGATGTACACTACTAGCATTGAGTTATTGAGTTTGTGTGCGTTTCATTCTTCCGCAAGCAAATATAATGCAGCTTCATAAAGGCGGAAAATAAAGGGCTACAGACTGCAAACGTATTGAAATGCGCACGCTTGACAATGTATGTGAGTATGTGTTATTAAACACAGCTTTCTCTCACACATTCAAAATGAACGAATATATTATTAGTTGTCTAGTATTCCTCCGCGAGCGACAAGTTGATGTGATAACCATCAGAGTGCAGGCTAAACACTCGAGTAGAAACATAAATTCGGAGCGTACATGCTTCCACAATAAAGCAGATTTTTTCGTCCTAAATTATCAAAATTTATTGAAATTACTTTTATTTGAAAGTTAATTAAACTTCGATGTGGAGAGATTTTTACATTTTTGATATTTGCGTTATTGAATAAGAAAAAAATCGAGAACTTTGATTTTGAGTTAAGTCAAAAAACAATTTAGAAAAAACTAAATGATATCCACATTCAGACTGTCCTAACCATTAAAATTACATATTCAGAATAATTTTCTTATCATTATTACTCCTCTAATTTTGTTACGCGTTTAACACTACTCTTATGTGAGTTGAAATTTAAGATGGTATCTAGGTCTGCCGAGCCTTACCCTCCTGAATGTGAAACGCTCTATTCCATCTGTTTGAAAAAAGTTTTGGTCTTGCCGAGATTCGAACCAGCAGAGTCCATCCCCTTAGCCAAGTTAGGCTACGATAGCTATGCTTTAGTGTATTTGAGTTGGATATATAAGTGTGATAGATTGTCCTACGTCATAGGCTTAATCTTTTAATGTTAATACAATGTATAGCGTAATTAGTAATACCTCTGAAATGAACATTGAGCTTCCTCATTTCATAAGTTGTGTTAAAAATGAACATTATGCTTCCTCATTCCGTAAGTTGTGTTAGTTAAAAAGTTTACACTTCTCCCGTTTGGTTTTAAGCACACAATTATTCTTTTATTTGTTTTAAACAAAGTACGATGATTGCATTTCATCACGTGATCTGAAACAGTGCTAAACCTGTTCAACAGTTTGTTATAAATACCGTTCTAAACATTAATTACAGGTGGAGTTCCTCTAATCGTGCATAATTTGCATAATTTGTATCTAATCGGACACCTGCGAAGGTCAACCATTGTTGTCATGGCGACACTCTGCCATGTGTGTTTCCTCTATAAGCAACACTACTTCCGGTTTAAACCACCAGGACGCGCTGATAGTGCGTGTGATCGTATTCGAGTAGGTTTACAAATAATTGGCTCGAGTGTTTCCTGTTAATGAGTGAACTAGGGTGATGGGGCCTCGAAACTGTGGCTTCATTAACACATCGGACCTTCAATAGCAGGCATGTGCGCCCAGGGAAAGGAAAATATGTATATTATTAATTATAGTCAAGTATTTTCTTTAAAGAGATTGTCACTAAAATATGTTTTAAATGTGCCGTTTGATTTTACATTACTTATTTTATTTTTTACAAGAGTTCAAGCATGAGCTGCTGGGTCACTACTTGGTGCGGCCTCTAGGAGTGTTATAGGTCTTTGTGTATTTCCTGGCGGTGTAAAGGTACAAGACTCAATGCTGTGTGGGTTAATATTTCACCTGAACAGCCAAATTGGCTTCCCAAATTTTAAAAGTTTTCTTGGGGAGGTCAAAAATACCCTGGACTCCTTTTGCCGAAGGAGGGGAGGGTACTCCTTAACACGATCACTACTACGCAAATTCGTATTTCTTATGCTGACTTTTTATTTTTTTAAATTTATAATCTAAATGAGAAGAAATTAATTTATTTTTTATTTTTGAACCTTTCTACGTAATAATCACTAATATTTTAAAGCGGACGCACATGTGCGTCCGTAGCACATAGGCCTAAAATTGACGTGCGAAGGACGCAATGCTCTGTGTATTTAAAATGGGGGTTGGCATGCGAAACACGCAATGCACTTGTATTGAAAATACCCCCAGTACGGGGGTTGGCGTGCGAAGGACGCAATGCACTGTGTATTGAAAACACTCCCATGGGTGCCCATGATACCAGGTTACTTTTAAATTAGTCTGATCAAACAAATGTAATAACGGAGGTTCTTGTAAAACATTGTTGTAGTTTATTATTTCTTTACTAATCCACATGATTTAATCTGGCGAATAAAAATACTGATTGGATTACGCAACTGAACCGCTCACGTGAGTTGAGCGAATTGAGCTGATTTTTTGGGGTTTTAGGCCAAAAAGTGGGTTGTTTTACAAAAATGTTCAAAACCTTTTTTCGTGCATCTATACAGGCCCAATTGACATGTTTGCTGCAAATTTGTTTGACATCGATCTAATAGTTTTCTCTCTAGCTTTGAGTACACACAGACATACAGACATACATTTTGTAAAAACCACTTTTTTGGACTCAGTGGGTCCCAAAACGGATATTTCCACAAAAATCTCAACATCGATTTTTTTGCGGTCACAATACTTTTTCTAACTTATACTGTAGTATAGAGTGAGAAAGTAAAAAGTAAGTGCTCATTTAGTACTCCCTGACCTTAGGTTTCATCATAAGGGTCAATGCAATAGATCATCTTTCCTACGGAAATTCGCTAAAACTGCGTTTTGGCTTTATTCATTTTATGTGTTTGGTAATATTCCCAAACAAATAACCTCACGATACAGTTAATAAAAACCTTAATTAAGTTATTAATGTTCGATCGTAGTTAACGTAGCGAAGCACGGATAAACAGCTGGTTAATATCAAGTAATTCAGATAAAACGTAGGCTATAAATAATTTCAGGAAGATTGTATCGAGCAAAACACTGGCGGGGGAAGCTTCATTACTGTCAATAGCAAATCTGTTCCATCCGATGTGTTTCCCCGTCACTTGCAAAACTGCGGTGATTGTATGTAACATCCTATAAATAAATCTTGCTCCGAACCCGAGCCTTGCCTCGGTAACGACTTTTCAACATTAATAACTTAACTATGGGTCATAGGTCATGGGGGAAAATATTATATTTTCTAGGAAGGGGCTAGACACATGGGTCATGGGCGCCCATATGATATTTCTAGGGGGGCGGGGGGCTAGACCGGGTATGGGGGTTTAACGCGTTCACTGCTAAGAATGCACATGTGAGCTTGACACTGAACACTATGAGAAGCCAACCTCCGTATTGGGAGTATTTTCAATACACAGTGCATTGCGTGCTTGGCATTGGGAGTTATTTTCAATACACAATGCATTGCGTGCATCGCAATTTTAAGCCTATATGCTATGTGCGTCCGCTTTAAAATATTAGTAATTATTACGTAGAAATGTTAAAAAATAATAAAAGTAATATCTACTCATTTAGACTATAAATATAAAATAAACGGTACCAGGAACTGGCACATACTTTCTCACAAACATATTTAAATTATTAAACAGATTCACGGTGACTTGTAGGGTGGGGTAGGAGAGGTGATTTTGTATTAAAGTTGTTTTCTCATAAAAATCCATAAAATAACGGAAAACCCCACTTTTCTCAAAAACGGCTCGAACGATTTTGATTAAAATTGTACAGTTTATAGTACTATAGGTCCCTAATAAACTATAAAATTTTAATCAAAATCGTTACAGCCGTTTTTGAGAAAACTTGATTTTTCCGTTATTTTAAGGGTTTTTATGGAAAAATTACCCTTAAAAATGAAAAATTCACAAAAATGAAAAAAACACCTGGATATACCGTGGATTAGTACCTCCATACCAAATTTCATCAAAATCGGACGACTGGTTTAGGCTCTAGGTCTGATAACATCCACACAGACACACAGACACACATACAGACACACACACAGACATCACTCCGAAAACCACTTTTTTAGGTTCAGGGGGACCCAAAACGGATATTTCCACCAAAAACTCAAACTCGAAAATTTTGACGAATACAATACTTTCTCCATATACTATGGTATAGGGGGAGAAAGTAAAAAAACAGCTCCTAGCATAGGAAATACGAAATTTGCGTAGCAGTGAACGTGTTAAAGAGGACCCTCCCCTCGTTTGGCATATGGAGTCCAGGATTATTTTTGACCTCCCCTAGAAAACTTTTAAAATTTGGGAAGCAAATTTATCTGTTCAGGTGAAATATTAACCCACACAGCATTGAGTCTGTACCTTTACACCGTCAGTGAATACACAAAGACCTATAATACTACTTGGAGACCGTACCAAGTAATGACCCAGGCGCTGAATAGCTGCCTATGTGTGAAATATATTAGTAGAACTCTTTTGTGCCTCAGACTTCATCCCCAGCTCACGCGCTTTTTCGTTCAGCTCGCAGCGATAAAACTCGTTTTGCGAGTTTGAACCTCGACCGGAGTGCTTCGCGTGTTGGCATCCCGACCGTCGGCCTCGAATCAATAGCTGCCCCCACGTGTATTTGATCATGGTACTTTTATGGTATTTTACGTTTCGATCGATTTTGGGGAACCAGAAGGCTACAAGGTCGTGTAAAAAACAAAATATGCACAATAATCTCCTTTATTTATTTTTTTTATATAAGACCTCAAAAACCTTTATTCTAGTACGAAAAATGTTTACTTCTGTTGAAAAAAAAGTGCTTTCGCTTGTTGGATTTTTTTACAACGAACTCGTCTGAGCTACTTAGAAACCCAACGTGTGTTCCAAATTTGGTTCAAATCGGACGTAAAATGGGGCTGTTATGGAGCGAACACATACAATTTTTAATGACACTCCAAAACGTGTTCTGGCGACTATGATCGGTGCTCATTGCCCACTCCCGACCTTAGGTCTCACCACAAGAGTCACTGCAATAGCTCATCTTTCCTATGGAAATTCCCTAATAAATACACATTTAAATAAACGGTATCAGTTAACTGACACAAACTTTCTCCCAACTTTCTGTAGTCAAAATAATATTGTTTTTAATCATTTTATTTATTACTTTTTAGAACAAAACAAAAAAATAATATTCTACCTACGTCAATCGTATAAAAAAATTATTGTCCCAGGCGGGATTCGATCGCGCGACCTTTGAATTACTGGCCGTACTCGCTACCGTTGTGCTACCCCGTGCGGCCGTCGCCGCGATGCTAGATTGACAACATAAACTTGTTTATTTTTTAACATTTCCCCATAATTATAAAACGCCGAAGTTTTGATAAAAGCGGGTGGTGTCATTTTGTTTGGCATCTTAAGCACTATAAATACTGAAAATTTGATCAAAATCGTTAGAGCCGTTTTTGAGAAATTTGCATTTTTGTCGTTTTTTATGGATTTTTAGGGGTAAATTACCCTTAAAAATTAAAAATTCCAAAAAATGAAAAAAACGCCTGGGGTTTAGTACCTACATACCAAATTTCATGAAAATCGGACCAATAGTGTCCTCTCTGGTCGTGTATACATACTGACAGATTGACAGACAGACACCACGTTAAAAACACTTTTTTGCGTTCAGGGAGCACCAAAACAAAAAATTCCACTAAAAATATTTTTGGGTTCAGGGAGCACCAACACAGATAATTGCATTAAACAATTTTTTGGGGTTCTGGGAGCACCAAAACAGATAATTCAATTGAAAATTCAAATTCGAACATTTTTACGAAAACAATACTTTCTCCATATAGTACGTATAGGGTGGAGAAAGTAAAAAACGTGATTAACAGTATATTTGGCTTCTATCCTCTCGACAGGAGTGAACAATATTTTTGAGTTGTTCTATACCTACTTTTTAGTTTTTTTTTGTAAATCATTCAGTTTTAAACTTCTATTTCCAGTTTCGTCACAAGATGTCTATAAATAGAAGTCACCCATACCAAATGACCTTGCATTAAGTTGGCCTTTTCGCAGCTAGTTGTTTGTCAGTCCATTTAACTTTGGTCCAAATGTAAAAACACATTCGTTGCTTCACAGGTATTGCATAACGCACCTGGAATTAATTTAAAGGAAAGCTCTTAGCCTCGCATTGTAAGCTAATTGTGTAGAAAAGTGTGCGTGAATGAAGAGATTTTTTATTCATATTGTGTATACTTTAGTTATTTTTTTGCGAATTTCCATAGGAAAGATGAGCTATTGTTGCAGTGCTCTTATGGTGAGACCTAAGGTCGGGAGTGGGCAATGAGCACCGATCATGATGACCAGAATACGTTTACTCTAACGGCCGTATTTTACGATCGATTTGGTTCAAATTTGGTATTTCTAAGTCGCTAGCCAAGTTAACAAGTTCGTTAGCAAAAAAAATCCAACAAGCATAAGAATTAAAAAAAAATGTTATCGTACTAGAAAGAAATGTTTTTGGGTTTTATCTAAAAAATTCATATCGAGATTATTCTTCACATTTTTTTACACGACCTTATAGCGCGTCTGGTCCCCAAAATCGATCAAAACTTAAAATACCATCTACTCGGTTTAAATCCACCGAGGAGGATTTTACCGTGGGAGCAGCTTTTGACCCTAGGCCTATGGCCGGGATGCAAACTCGCGAAGTGATTCTGCCCGCTGCGAGCGAAGCGAAGCCGCAAGGTCGTGGTGCAAATTCGCAAATCGAGTTTCTTCTGCGAGTGGAACGGGTATGGAGGTTGAGATGCAAACAAATTCTACTAATCTATTTTCGTACACTGAGGCAGCTATTCAGCGCCTTCGTGAGTAGACCTATTTCCCAAATAGATGGTTAAACAATAAAACATATCTTATCTTATTAAACGATTATTGTATATTTATAAATTTATTTCGGGGATCTTGCTAACGGCTCTAACGATTTGGATGAAAATTTGCATTAGGAGTTTTTTGACGTCAGGAATCGAATGCGCTAGGTCTTATGTCTGCAAAAATGCGCTAAGTAGCTCTTTTCGCCTTTGTAATCTCTGAACTTCTTTTATAAGCCACCATTGAAGACTTTAAATAGGCGAATAGATACAATTAAGATGTTTTACAAACAGATGGTAATCTTTTAATTTTGGCTCCAGATGTTTATATACTACTTAACAAACATAAATCATTAACAATGACTCAGGTGATATAATTTTCAACTTATTTATTTATTCAAACACCAAACGTAACTTAAACATTGTTTTTGTGCTGTTATTAACCGTTCTGAAAACCTTTTCACCAGTTCCTGCATTCTTTGTATTTCTATAAAGGTAATATAAATTATCTAATGCTTATAATTATTATTTGTTATTTCTAAAACACAAAAACAATATCAAATATATCCTATTCGTTGAATAGGTTACATAACCTACATGTTCCTGTAGAGGTTTTTGGACGTAAGTATTCAAATGCGCTAGGTTTTATATCAGTATGCAATTTATTCAGTATGTAATTCGTAATTACACACATTTTCCTAAACAATTTTACAAAAAAAAAAAAAAAAATACTGAGCGATGCTCGGTTGCCCAGGTACTGAACTTAAATATGGAAATTCGCTCAATTATCTTTCTTCTTTTGGTGGAGTGTTTAGATTCTTTAGTTTGTGCAAACATAACAAAAATGGCTGGATTTTTAACCTGCATTTTTATGTTTTATTTTTCCCGTAATTTCTACAATTTTTTTCGTGCTTTTTATTTTGTTTGTTTTTATATTCAGTAAATCACTTTCCGTTTTTATTGTCACTTTCAGTAATCACTGAAAACCACTTTCAGCCAGAAATATTGAATTTTCTCACTTACCCTTGACTCAATGATAAAAAGTAATACACCAACGGATTTGTCTTTATAAATTGTCTAAAATGGAGCTAAGTCTGACCATCAAGCTGTGGAATGGCAAATATGAGTAAAACATTGGCTTTGGTAATTAATTACCAATTTCATTATTGAACACTACTTCGACAGCGTTGAATATGATTGCTGCGATGTAGTTTGTCGTGTTCAAACAGAATTCAACTAATTTGTACTGCAGCTGATGTTGTCCAACATGGGTTACACGAAATGAACTTCCCTGCGGGGGGTCTGTCCGTGGGGCGTCTCATTTCCTTTAACTCAAATACGTGCAAGATGTCACTCGTGATTACGTCCACTATTTACAAGGCGTCCTAGCTCCATCCAATTTAGTTTTACATCCATCAATTATTTACAGTTTACTACAGTCCTCTTCAGTTTAACTTGTTTTTCATCGAATTTTGAAGATAATATTTTGTAATTTGTAGGACGTCGTTCATGAACATTTAGATTAATATTCCTAGATGACAAAAATGGTAAATTATAAATTTTTACTAAAGGTGTTTACTTATAAACAAGATGAAAAACATAATTATTTGTAGAGTCAAGTGAAAACAACAACACATTGGGGTGAATTTTGTTACCTGTAGATTATAAATTGGAGTTTTCTGCATATTTAAATGCACATGTCGGAAATCAAAAATAATTCAAAAAATAATATAATAATTAAAATATCAAAACTTTAACGCATATTCTAATAGGCTCATTAAGAAATTCGTTTGCAAAATTTGGATTTTAAAGTTTAATAATTCGATTACGAAGCTGAACCGCTGACGTGAGTTGAGCGAATTTCCAAAATTAAGTTTATATGTTTTAGGGTTTCAACCAACTATTTGGGAAATTGGTCTACTCACTAAGGTGCTGAATAGCTGCATGTGTATAAGAAATATATTAGTAGAAATTGTTTGGACCCAGGCTCTCGTGCCCCTTTGTTCCGCTCGCGGCGGAAAAACTCGCTTCGCTGGGACGCTTGCGGGGTTAGTGGAATTCCGTTTGAACACGACAAATTATATCGCAGCAATAATATTCAACGCAATTAAGTGATTGATAATTAATTAGCAAAGCCAATGTTTTACTCATATTTGCCATTCCACAGCCTGATGGTCAGACTTAGCTAATAAACGGAAGTCGTACGCCGACCCTCCTACGAGGCAATTTTCGAAACAAAAGGTGGGATATTGTTTTATTAATCTTAGGCTTAACTTAATGAATCAGTAATTGCCGAATTACGTACTCACGTACGTACGTGAGTAACAATACAATATAACAGCTGATTTCACCCATCCTCTATAATACTTACACAAAATCTAGCGTAGATGATTCTATAAAGCATACTTTAAACATTGGTTATGTTTACAACTTCAACCGATAATATAATGTTATGTGAAGTAGATTTTTTGTAAATATGAGTTACAGAACTAATGCAAGCTATAGTACGTTATAAGATTTGCTTTGAGGTTATAAAATGAATGTAAATAAAACCTTTTAGGCCTATCATCAATACATTCATTTATACAAATTTAAAGAAGATAAATACCCACTGATTTCGTGAACCTGAATACCATTCGTTTTAACTTCGGAAACATTCGTACAACTTCGAATAAATAGAAACATATTCGATAATTATTTCTTCATTGTAATATTAATAAAGTCTGAAACATTTTTGATGTATCAATATAAAATAAAGAGCAATTAAACGATAACATTTTTATCTTTATTTTGATATAATAATATATAGAAATAAAAAATTTTAACAAATAGGTCTACAGTAGAGATGGGAATTACCGTTACATTGTGCAACGTAACGGCGTCTTGGTAATAGGTTGAAATAACATATTAAATTTGTAACGTATTAATAGGTGGCGGGAAACTGCCGAGGAGTTATTTGATATAACGTTGCAGACGAAATTACTGAAACTATTAATTTGGTAATATGATATTGCGTTGCGGGAAAGTTACTAGCAGACCGTTTTAGCAAAGTGTATTTATTTATTTAGAATTTCGTTGCAGACGAGATTACTTTATGAAATGTTACCGATATTCTCAAGTAATATTGTCTGCAGCGTTGCTTCAATAAAACAAGAAACGCCTTTATTAACAAAATACATTAAAACAATCATTTTCAGAAAGATTAGATATAAATATATAATATAAAAATAATAATAATTTTTAAACTTAGAGTAATTATTGATAACTCCAAATTTAAAAACGTGAAATTTGAAATACTCAGCTTCAAATTAAAATAAACATTAAAAAAATATTATTCATTTAATGTAAGGGTTCCAACCGAGATTAATAATTTATGTTAAAAAGTTACCAAGATTCTCAAGTAATTTCTTCTGTTGCTTTAAGTTAAATGTTTCAAAGAAAATCTTTACTAACAAAATGCAATTGAAATTGTCAAAATAATTAGATATAAATAAATATATAATATACAAATCATTAGAAATCAAATGTAAACCTAGAGTAATTATTGATGACAAATTTTCTTTTTAAAAACAATAATTTTACGTTAAATTTTTAGACTAAATTAAATTGCACAGTGTCAAGTGTTTAAATTCAACTATGCCCTAAGGCCTAGGGAAGGATAGTTCTATAAAGCAGTTTCATTTTTTTAAAATATTTTATATCAGCAGTAATTATTATGTCAATGTGCATATAAGCTATTAATTATGTGTAATGGATTCTTGGATTAAATGAATACAGACTCCGGGAAAGGCAAGAAAAATTTCCTGGAATCTCTCACCAAACATCCTGTTTATTCGGGTTTAATAATGTGTAGCCTGTATCTTGGTATTATCATTGTATTTGGATAACCTAATAGAACTCCGATCCAATGCAATATTTTGTTCCACTGGAAATTCGACTTTTTTGGCGCTATCTATTGGGGAAACGAAGGAAGCTGGTTGGAAACACCAATGCTTACAATGCTTTCTCCCTAGCGCTACCTCGCGGCGCGATCATGTACTATTTTCGCGAACACCTTTTTTCCGGCACACAACCCCCGTATGGATGCAAGATCTATTTATTATTCATGATCTATGGTATTATTATCTCTGGCCTGTGTCATCTGTGTGTACGTTGATGCATCCTGTTATATTGTAACGTATTAACGCAAGCGAAGAAAGTAATCTGTTGGCCGTTTTCTTAAAGGGTATTATTTTAGTCAAGGTGTTATTTTTGTCAAGGTGTTATTTTTGTCGAGGTATTATTTTGTAATGTAACGTTGAGATATGATTACTTGATGCAAGACTTGGAATTCTCTCTGGAACGTTCGCCAGCCCCCTTAACTGCGTTATCGCTTGACGTTACAAAAGTAATAGTGTGTCCTACGTAACGTATTAACGTGGTAATAGTCTGCAACGCATTAATAGTATTATTTTTCCTGTTACGTTAAATAACGCCCACCTCTAGTCTACAGTTTTATAAAATTATACTTAGATTTTACAACATTTGACTATTTTAGAATATTTAAAACTTTTAACTATTTGAAGTGTCAATATGAAATACAAATCAATAAACAAATAATATTTTTATCTTTCTTGATATATAATGATATATTATGTAAATAACAAATAGGCATGCAGTTAGTAATCCTTATAATTGTACACATTTACCGAGTTAAAAACTCCCCTCATCAGGATAGTTAGGTATGCCTAGATAAAGTCTGTTGTTCATTTTTATAACAACAATAGTGTTTTCATAGTATTTCTGATGTGTATGTAATTCATTTGCCTGTGATTTCTCACGTGGGCTTACTAGTACTGCTGCATTTTATGCTAGTTTTGTCCTGCTGAATAACATGGTAAAGTTAGGTAGAATGGTTGCGAGATACCCAGTATAATTAAATGTTTATTATTAGCGAATTTCCATAGGAAAAATGAGCTATTGCAGTGGCCCTTATGGTGAGATCCAAGGTCGGGAGTAGCAAATGAGCACCGATCATGGCTCCCAGAACACGTTTTGGGGTGTCATTAAAATTCATATATATATATGTATATGTATATATGTGTTCGCACTCTAGCGGTCGCATTTTAAGTCCGATTTGGTCCAAATTTGGTACACGTGTTGGTTGTGTAAGTGGCTCGGACGAGTTCGTTAGCCAAAAGAATCCAACAACCGGAAGTAAGTTTTTTGACCGGAAGTAACTATTTTTTGAGATTTTTACTAAGAGAATGAATATTTTTTAGAGTTTTTTCTAAAAATATAAATGTAAGATGTTATTCTGCACATTTTGTTTTTTTACGCGACCTTATAGCTCGCTTGGTTCCCCCAAAATCGATCAAAACGTGAAATACCATAGAAGTACCCGGTTCAAAGCCATGTGGTGGACTCTACCGTGGGGCTGGCGTGCGAAACACGCAATGCTTTGCGTGTTGAAAATACCCCTAATACGAGGTTTGGCGTGCGAAGCACGCAATGCATTGTGTATTGAAGACAATCCCAATATGTGGAATGGCGTGCGAAGCACGCAATGCTTTGTGTATTGAAGACAATCCCAATATGTGGAATGGCGTGCGAAGCACGCAATGCATTGTGTATTGAAGACAATCCCAATATGTGGAATGGCGTGCGAAGCACGCAATGCTTTGTGTATTGAAGACAATCCCAACATGTGGAATGGCGTGCGAAGCACGCAATGCATTGTGTATTGAAGACAATCCCAATATGTGGAATGGCGTGCGAGGCACGCAATGCTTTGTGTATTGAAGACAATCCCAATATGTGGAATGG
>JAGFPH010013939.1:0-16178 GCA_018207615.1 Philaenus spumarius | reverse complement strand
GAAACAAGACCACACTTGGCCACACTGTCTCTATCTAGTCACTGTAACGGTAAGTCGACTGTAGCTCATTCTAGTCGTCAACAAAATAACCATTTTAAACATTTCAAGATCAGCGCAACCTGTCGTCAGACATTGACACTACTTGAACCTTTGCTTCAAAAATCTCACTAAAGAATGCATTAGGTGGCCTATCTAGAACAGAACGTCCATAATCAAAGATTACAGTGACTTGATATCACTGTACCGTGGATAGAATGAATAGTGAAAAGACAACATTATTTTGGTAGGCCTATAATAATCTCTGATACTGATAGACAAGAGACAAGGCAATAATATGCATTTTAAATTGTTTATGTATACTTTAATCTCCTAGAAATAATACTTTTATATAATCTAAGCAAAACAAAAATTTTGCATTTTAACATGTATTTTTTTATTTGTTACACCATTTAGTCTCATGGTAATTTATTTGAAAATGTTAGTCTATTGAATGAGGTTATTTTGTAGAACCTAACCTTCAAATCAGCTGGAGTGTGGTTGTATACTTTCGCCAAATTGTGTTTAATTTATACTTCTAGAATATAACAGATTCTGGGTTTGCTAAATTAATAAAAAAGCTAAATTAGTTAATTATTTTATTTTTAGAATTGAATAACGCATAAAAATGCCGGTAAAAATTTACTTTAACTTGTCAATCGATTTCTAAGGGAATTTGAAATAATAGGAAAGAACAGGTCTAACTGATTGTAAAAACGACAAAAATATTCCCGGGAAATAAAATTTATAGGAATTATGAAGGAAATAAAACTTGAAATTATATAGGTTAGGTTTCGACTTTCCAGCACTATTTGACGTAATTATAACAAAATAAATCACTTCACATACACCAAACACGTAAGAAATAAATAAACTGAACAATATTAATCCCAAAAGTACCCCCAAAACAGGAAAATTAAAAAATAATGTAACAAAACGTTAATAACGAAAAGTATGACAACGTACCTTTAAGAACAATAGAAACTACAGTATAACTGCGTTACTAAAATGGAATTTCATCAACGTTGCCAAATCGAACAATAGGTTATTGTACTGAATGGGGTGTGTATAAATCGATGACCTGTGAACTAGTAAACGGGTGACCGCAGCAATGAATCTCGTTGGTACCGTAATAAATTAGCCAAATTTCGTTATTATCATATAATTAAAATTTAAAAAAAAACAAATAATTTCTAATCTTTAGTATTTGTCACAGTATGTTTACTTATTTGAGTTGGCTAAACTGTTGGTTTCTACACAAAAAACGCTGAGAAAAACATGTCGGCTCTTTACAATATTGTCGGCCCATAAGGAACATTTGATTTGAAAGTTTTTAATATTATACATGTTGAAGATTGTTAAATATTGCTTTCCCGGCATCAGTGAAGTGTATAAATACTATATTTATAAAGAAAAAAGTTAAGGTTTGTGTATTTATAGTTGTTTCGATTGACAAGCTAAAGTAAACAAATAGGCTACTGTACCAATGTGGTAATACAATTATTGCGTTGCGTTTTCTTTATTATGTTTCCTAAACAATAATCCTGCTTTTAGCCTAGTGTTAATAGTTTTCTTAAGAATGATCCTCCAAACATAATTATTATTGTTCTCAATGTAGGAATTTAATTTTAATAAAATAGTTTTATTTTTATATATACAAATTGAAAATTTGTTTAGTTCATGACTAATATGTTACAGGCCTATTTATAATTTAGGTACATAGCATGATATTAAGGATATGAAAAGAACCACGATTAAATTTAAACGTCCAAATCCATTGTTTGAACAGTGGCTCCAGGAGTGGAAAGATGAAGCTGCAAGTAGAAATTCTGATGTGCAACATGTCTTTGCGAAGGTATATTAAATACACAATTTTAACAAACCTAGTAAGATAGTCTAACTATTAATAATAGGTTAGTCTATTCTTAACACAAGTGTAGCCTATGTATAATATAATATCTATATCTATACACTAGTGGACCCAGCAATGCTTCGCTATTGCTTAATTTTAAACTTTGGAAGCCTGTAATTCGTATCCCGTGTAATTCAACATCCTGTAATTCGTATCCCGTGTAATTCAACATAGGCCTAATGATTGTTACACATAATTAATAAAACAACTGATTTGAATCAAAAGTTTAATACAATTTTAGGTTAGGCCTTTAAAACCTATGAAATATAATCATTCAAACATCTAATATTACAATTTAACATTATATTATTGTTACACATTATAAATAAAACAGCTTATTTGGACCAAAGGTTTAACACAATTTTAGGTTAGGCCTATTATTATAAAATCAACACACTTTTTTTGAAAGAGTTTTGAATTATCACCATAGTAACCAGAATAACACATTAATAAATACGAATCAGCTGTTTCATCTTTTATATGGCTGCTTATGGGAGGGATGAATTTTCGCATTTTCTACCCTTTAAATTCAAAATTTTGCAAAATCCTTTCTTAGTACGCCTCTACATTATTGGACGGATGTACCTTCCAAATTTCAAGTCTCTAGCTTTAATAGAATCGGCTCTGCGTTGATCATCAGTCAGGACATTGCATTTTATATAAGAGATAATTAATTTGCTAGGGGTTATTTTGTGAGTAGAACTCCTCCTAGAGATTTTAACCGATTTTGATGTTTTTGGTGTCATTTTACAGAGCTCACTCTGAAGTTGTGCTTCCCTTAAAATGAGCTCAATGTATGTTAAGGGCATCGCCCCAGTGGCCCTCAAAGTTGCCATGTTAATCTTATGGAAGGTCAATCTTAAGGAAGAAGAAGAAAGATTTCTTTTGATTTTATCAGGGGCACAAAAACAGCTGTTCGTATGAAAAGCTTAAAACAGCTGATTTTGATCAACAACTGATTTGGATCAAAAACTGATTATAATTTTAGGTTAGGTAAATCAAGCAATAGCGAAGCATTGCCATGTCCACTAGTATATTTTTACTGTAATAATTAATAAGTGCTTACCATGCATAATCCTGTGTACAATTAACTTTACAAAGAACCATGACTCTGATTATTGTGATTTTGTTTGTCTTAGGCATTATCATCCCTAAAAAAATATCCATTACCTTTAAAATGTGGAAGAGATTGCCTCATTCTTGAAAATTTTGGCACTCGAATTTGTTTGAAGTTAGATCGTAAACTGACTGAGCATAGGAAATTATTTCCAGAGGAGAGTGGTAAGTTGAAATTGACAATATTTATCTTAAATCAATGATAAAGTACCTAGTTTGAACATCCATCCCATTATACTAGGCCTATACCATTCTGTTGTCCAAAATTCTAGAAATTTAAGAATTTATGGAAAAAAAGTTTAGAAAGTTAAGATATGCATACGGGTGGTTCTGGTATCGTCAAGGATGCGATGTTTGTACGCTTTGTCATCACAGCCTGGGTAAATGAGTGAGGGCCCGCTAATGAAGCGTCAAGCTATCGTCAAGAGTGAGAACGAAGCGTAGTCGTCTCGTTGTGAGTGCAGTCCTCAAGTCGAATAATTCGCGGACGGTTGTGCATGGGTAGCTCAATGGATGATATAAATATTCAATTTGTAGGGGAGGTTGAAAAATATCCATAACCTTGTAGTTATACCAAACCTGGTTATATATTTTCAAATGTAATTTTTATTTATAAAACTAGGCTAATTTAAATTATCTACTTTCTGTATTTTTTCTTACCACTAATAATGATAATGATTGTATTTATTTGTTTTATTAGTTTTTAATTTTGTTTTGTTTATAATTTTGTAAATGTTTTTCTTTAATGTTTTGTTTTGACACTCAAAGACAGGCTACATGCATGATGTTTGCCAAACGTTAAATACATTTGAAATTAATAAAAACATCTCTTCCCCTTAACTTCTTGATTGGTATGAACGTTATTGTTGCGTCCATGCGCCACGTGACTCAACAGTATGAATGTCAATGTTACGTTTTGGTGTTTCATTCAGACTGGTATGAACGTTTATGTTGTGTTTGACCTAGCAAAAAGACTAAATTGATCTGCAATCTATCGGCAATTTTTAGAAACAATTGTTTGACTCCAAACTTAATCCAAAAGAGTGCAAGAACATCTTTATTCAATCAATACACAGTATTGTTTGACCACGGCAAGAGAAAATGGTTACTCTACGTATGCTGTAGCGTTGTCAGCTGTTTATGTTTCGTTTGATTTGATGCACTACTTCCATTTTGTTTTTGTTTACAACTTGTCTGCAGTATTACAACAACACATAAAAGGTTTGTTTATGACAAGCCCCACATTTGGGGTGCCAAAATTACACAATAAATATAATAATTTAACTTTAATATAATTGTTTAATATTTTGCCTTTAAGTCAATATTATAACAACACAATACATAGTACTGATCTGATCTAATTTATATAAATAAATAAGTTCAACACACAAATAAATAATAAGAACACAATATTGCTTTTAATGACTTATTAAGAAACTGTGATCAGTCAAAACTACCCCTAAAAATATGAATATCAAAATGAAACTTCTTTAGTTTTCCTATTTCCATCACAAAGTATACACATGCCAAATTTCATCTCTCTAGTTTCATGGGAAGTAGGAGAATTAGTGATGATGAGTGAGTGAGTGAGGGCTTTGCCTTTTATATAGATAGATACCCTTATCATCACTATTTGATGAAGAACTTGACTATTTGAAAGCAATCCACTGAAAGTTGGGAGCATACTGACGCTTCCTTGACGACCCGTCTGCGGACGTGAAACAAGGGAGACAATCATTATTTTACACGTTGATGAGTGTCAAACTTTTCTCTCGCGCATAGCATGGGCAACGTGTATGGACTACCAATTAACTCTAGCTAATTTATCTTGAAAGCTACTACAGAAAATGAAGAGACATCATTTTTGAAAACTTACCTACAGTTTTTTAAAGTCAAAGTAAAACTAGAAATGTACAATATATCCATCAAATTTTGACATTTCCTAGAAATATGTTGTGTAATCTGGTATTTAATATGTTTCCTTTTTAGATTCTTTTGCAACAGTAGAAAGAGACAATGAAACATCTTCTAAACCGAAGAAAGCCAGAAGTAAAGTTAAAGAACCTAGGCCTAATCAACCTGAAGGTGTAAGTATTAAGATTTTTGAAGAAGTTAATAAATCTATTTTCAGATTCAACAGAAAGAAGACTGCAGAATTATCGAAACATATAATATTATACCACTTGTCTTGTGTAAGCTTTCAATATTGCTCTTAGTTAAATTTGACAACTCATTATAAAGTGATGCATGTAGCTTGTAATGCTGTATTTCGTTAAAATAGTTTAAGTCATAAACTAAGATGAATCAACATTTTGTAGGTTTAGTTTCTCTCATAATTTATCTTATATTTTGTTAACAATACTTGTTTTTTGCCCAGTGAAGTGTGTAGATAGGATTGAGTGAAAGTGTGTAGATAGATGGCAACGAAGTGAAAGAAATATCTCTTCTGTGAATTAAATATACAGTTGAATTGGTTTTCATGTTTTATAAATTTACTCAAGTTTTTCTTCTGTTTTTGTAGGAAATTAGTGGTAACAAAGGAACAAAGCAAGATAAACTATATATTCCTGCTTGGAGGTCGGCATCTTATGCTATACTCATAGCTCTCTACAACCAAAGTTCAAAAAGTGATACTTTAGGTATGAACATAAGTTTAGGGTAAGAAGTTAAGAAGTATAAATGTTCTAACTTCTGAAAATACCACTTGTTGATGTTTTCTTCGATCAATCATTTTTAAAGTTAGATCATTTCCGAATGATAAATTCAGAATAAACTGAATGGCACATTTATATTAATAATTCTGGAAATACTGAAAATTGTTAAATTTATCATGGTGTGGTAGGCTGAGTTATTATCTTTTTAATTGTATAATTTTAAATCGCTATTCATTCTGTGCATCAAGAGTGTTTAACAAAGCTTGCAATATATATAAAATAATAAAACATTTGATTTGATTAATTTTAAGAAATGAATTTAACTTTTTTTTAACTGCAATTTTACCTTGAAGATGTCTCCAGAATGTGATCTTCAAGCTGAGGTACTTTGTAAGGTGATTTTAGGCACAGAAAAATTAAAACTCATGATCATTTCATGAGAACCTTTTAACAATTTTATTTAAATAATTTTAAAATAAAAGAAGCATATACAAGAATCACAAGAATATAGATAAATAGTGGTGGTTATCGCATAACATGAAAAATATAAATATATCAAAATTTATTTAAGTACAAGGTGGTATATTTAGCATTAAATAAAACATACAATACAGAAATAATACTTCCCAGTTCACTTTTCCCCATTGTAAACTGTTTCAATTTACTTAATCAACTGATTGCGCAGACAGTCATAGCACTTTTAACTCGTGGAGTCGGAGGCAATTCTTAATCCTTTGAAATCTGACATATTTTGTCGAACTGTTTAAAAATTCTTCTTTAATACATTCCTCATTCCTTGCAGGTGTTTATTGGTGAACTTTTATACCGATGAACCCAAATTTCATTGTTTGTGTATTTCTAGAATGACTATTTGTCATTTGCAATAAGTATGACCATTGTTTATTAGGTGCTGAGCATAATTAGAAGGATTTTTGTTCACTTTTTTATTTGGTAAGTGTTCTTTAAATCTTATGTGGAACTATTACGAAGAGGCTACTCGCTTGGCTCTGATTTTAGAGAGAGGGTACAAAGATATATCACACATAAACATCTATTTTATTCTGAAGATCTATTACATTTAGTTCTACACTGTGAGTTAACTACAATAATAAACCTTAGTCTACTAAATCTTACGCTTTACACAACGGGCAAAACTGAGTACAAATTTCTACTCCCCAAATATTAATTCTTTTTAAGATACACAACTCTCCTAATAGATCAATCCACACAAACTGATTATATACCCAGAATTTACATAGTAAAACAATTGTTCCTTTAATATCCACAAACTGTGTCCCCACCTGTACTCTGTCCTGGTGGCTGCGACAGTTGGACAGCTCAGCTATCTTGCCCTGACGTCCACCTGGGCTGGAACACCTCTTGGGAAAAGCCTCTCTGGCCTCTCCTCGACACCCACGCCGGTGTCTACACCCCGAAGCCCCCGGTCTCCCAAGACCTCTCTTCTCACCCAAGAACCTTTCCCAAAATACCCATTTCTAATGTGTTCTCCCTGTTTAAAAACCTCTGTTCACCCCTCTCAGTTTTCCGCGTTTTGCCTTCGTACTCCTATGATGGCTTACTTATAAACGTCATTCAGCGATTTTACATAAGTTACACAACTACAAATATCTACTCTATATTACATAAGTGCAACTCTGCTATTGTCAAGTTGTCAGAAACTCATTCTATTTCGTAACAGAACTGAAGTCTTGTTTGAAATATATAACAGCTTGGGAAATCTCTGCATGCGATTTTATAGATTTTGATTTATTTAACTTTTTTATTAAATCGCACGGTAGTTGTGGTGATATTATATTTTGAACTTCAATTTACAAAAAGTTCTAAAGTAAAACCTATTGATTGTCTACGTTGTTGTATGTTATTGTAATTAAACTATTACTGTAATTTTTATTTTGTTTATAATCATATCAATTTGTCCACTGCATGATTATTACATACGATTGTTAAGTCTCATTTGATGGCGTTTTGTTTTTATAAATTAATCATTTTGAATATGTTCTCTTTGAATTACTTTGAACTTGAACAAATTCATTCATTCATTGAACTTGAACTACATGGATAAACCCAAAGTTTTGCGACTGCCTTTCGTCAACACTTAAAATAGAGGAATTTGCTGGCCTTGTCCTTTCAAAACCTTGACTGGAAGTTTCACTTCCCTCTGCTGGATTCCAATTGGTCCACCATGACATTGAGTACTGTTGTTATGTGCCAGTTATTAAAACAATTCATATAACGATTGTTTGTTCTTATTGTAGATAACGATCACAGAGTACCGTTAGTAATCTTTACATGTGTGTTCAACACTTTTATTCTATGGTTTTGTTGCCCTACTGTTATACTTAATCTTTTTATTTTGTAGTATCTGTGCTCTTGTTTTTTAAATATCTATTTGTTGGATAAAAAATAAAATAAATACAGAAGCAACACTTCAGTTTTCATCAGGAATGTATAATGCTTCTTTCATATGTGTGTTAGAAGATTATGTTTAAACTTATATGTCAAAAATGGTTGTTTATATTACGTCATGTTGTTACTCGTAAATATTAATAATGGTTTTTTTTGCAGTTGTTAAAAAAATATGAGAAAAGTGAAATCTACTACCACTTTGTGAAAAATTATGCAACTTCTAAACATTTGATATATAAAATTAATAGTTACTATAATTTATTAAATATGAGGTTTTACATAAAACAAAAACCTAAATTATGTTATTGACTTTGATTTTGAGTTTTTAATTTATAGAGAATTGTTAAAGTACAGATATTCTAATCAGACAGTAGTAGTTAGTTCCGAATGAAATATCTGTGCTCTTCAAACTTATTATTATCTTAGTGTTATTTTTGTAGGTGAAATGAACAAAGAGGAACTATTAATGGCAGCACAAAGTTTTACAGACACTTCAATGTACAAACCTGTGCCAGGTTCCTTTTACACAGGATGGAGTTCAATGTCTCAATTGATTAAAAAGGAGTTGGTTCTTCGAAAAGGAAACCCACCAAGGTAATTTTACCTTGTTCTGCCTTTAGCAGATTAAAAACCTGTATCCCTTGTAAGGTCCAGAACTTTCTCCGCAACCAGTAACACACAATCAAAGATAACTTTGACCAAAAATACAAAATGACATACAGATATAACACATACCTGACGGCAAAAGCATGTTGACAGACCAGGGTCAGAAAAACAACTCCTGAATGTTTTAATAACAGTCTGAATTTATAATGAGCTGTATCAGTAACATTTCAGCAAATAACACACATCATTGTTCAAGATATCAAAACACCTCCAAACACTTTTATGATTTCAAAAAAATCATGGCATCTTTTCACAAAATGTTGAAATACACATCCGAATACTTCAACGGTCTTTACCAGAAGAAGCAATAAACAAAACTACAAAACGGCCTAATGTGAACCTTTATTAAAACATGCATATTGGTTCTTTGTAGATCTAACACTGTGATTTGTTCTCCACATGGTGGTTTTCATGTATTTGCAACGGTTTTTCGAATCTCATTGGATGCTCTACTTAGTGCATATGCCATTACATACACCCGGTCACATATTAGTAGTTTATTGCTTTTTAAGACTTTTAATACGTTATTAGTCTCGATCTACCACTTTTACATATCGTTACTGAGCGAACAATACTGCCTAACTGACATTTTTAACAAAATTGATGTCTTGGTTCCAGCGCATTCTGGCGGACGTTTCACATCAACTAATACAATGATTCGACAATAATCCTACAGATAGTATCACCATTGCACAAATTAAAACTGCCTTAATACACAAAGCACACTGCCAAGAGACAATATCTACAGAGATTTTATAAAAAAACTGCCGAACTACTATGTGTCTTCAAAGACAATACCGGTACCGCCTAACTATAGTTATTTACAGGCTAATAGCACTTGTCTGCTACTCTATAAAGAACCAATACCGCCTAACTAACGTCACAAATTTATTAACTTAGATTTTATTTTATTTGATAGTAAAAAAGTATTCAAAATATTTTAAAAATAGCATATTAAATACACATTATATGTACTGAAAATAAGTGGTTTTTTGTCCCTCCTGTAAAGTTACTGAAAAGTTAGTTAGGCGGTATTGTTAGCTAAGTGATGATACCCTAAATCTAGTACATTTAAAAACACTCAGTCTTATTTTATAATGATAGGTTCAGACATTCTCTTTATCTGTTTATAGTGTTAAATAGGGATATGACAGCTGTTACATCACAATATTATTACTAATTCATCTTTGTTTTTGAATTCCAATTGAATTTACGTTATACAGTTTAATGTACTAAAAACGAATACATTTTTTGTATATATTTTAGTTTAAGGGCTTCGACCTTAGCAATGAAACTTATTTTAGGGAGGAATTTAATTCAAAATTAAGGCGAGGTTTTGAACTGTAAAGGAGATTTGCTCCACTTAAATTATAATCCTTGGGTAAGCGAAAAAAGTTATAACTGTTCTCTTTGTAGCTTAAATCAGTTTGAAGAGGATACATACCATTTTATCAGAAAATGTTAAATTTTGAAGGATTTAAGAATAAACTGGTTTAAAACTCATGAACTAACTAGGGAAGAGGTTTAAAAGTCTTTAAATGGGCATGATTGGGTACGGCTTGCAAAATTTGCTCAACAACCATGGTAATTACTGATGGGATTTAGTTCAATAAGTTAACTTTTAATTTTATCAGACATTCTGTACAACTGTTAAACTTTGACTATAATTTTCAAATTTTAAGGTATTTTTGTGTTTTGTAATTTAATAAATGTAGAATTCTTAAAAAAATATTTTCACGTAAATATTGGTAGTGCAAATTTGTTTTTAAATAATTTTTTTATGGTTATTTGTTTCTTATACAGTTTTGTTTTAAGATCAACAAATTTTAATGCATGAATTAATTTCATTAGGTCTAAAATTTCTGAGTGGTTTTGTGTTTCAACCAATCAGACAGCTTAACCAACAGCTTTGACAGCTTTGAAAATGCAAGATTAATATAATATTATGTTAAGCATGTAGTTTGTTGTGGAGAACTATTTTACCGTATTTCATCAAATATTGTAGTAGCCTATTTTTGTTGCAAAATAAAGCATTTTTTCATTACATTTAAGGTCTTTTGAAACACCCTATGTTTATAGACTGTATATTTTGTTCCAGATTTAGTTTGACCGCAGATGGATTATCTCTAGCTAAACAATTACCTAATTTTGATTTAGATTGTTCAAACGACACGTCAAAACCCAGTACTTCAGCTTTATCAAGCAGTTTATCATCTGATAAATCTCCCAATGAGCCGTTAAAAAATACGGAACTAATCGCTAAGAAACGTGTTGCTTCACCAAAAGCTAAACGACCTAGAAAGAAAGCGATACCTAAAACTGTTCCCGATCTATCTCCTGTTTGTTCTGTACTTGAAAATCCACCACATGATAGCATTGTCATAGTAAACAACACAAATAAAGTCAAGGACAAGCAGGTGAGTTCAGGTTAGGTAAGTTAAGTTTAAGGGGTCAACCTCAATAAAATAGATTGTGTTTAAAATCTGTTGTAAGCTGACACTATTTTTAAAAATATTTCAGTTCTATTTATTTTGGCGCATACTGTATTTGTTTGCTACTGTTCAAGGGAAGTCTACTAGGATTTATCCATTTGCATCCACATGCAAAGGGTTAAAAAATACTTAGTAAAACATAGGCCAGTTTAGTAGCCAGATCGCATATCTTAACATATTAATTTGTAAAGTTTTATAAAAATGAAAAAGCATTTAAATCATACAAAAATAAAAACGCAACTTCTGTATAATATTGTATTAGATTTTAGATGTGATTTTAGGTATTACAATTTTATTTCCTCCTCCATTGACTTATTTCAATGTTATTCATGTCTTTTGAATTGTGTCAACACTAGTAGGGTACATACTCTTTTTGTCAGTTTAATCACACCAGGCTTAAGTTATGGAGCTTCTCACAAAACATACCTTCAGATCACAAACAATCTTTGTGGTTGGATATTCTGCACAAAGTTAAAATAAAATTATAGGAGCAGAATTAATAGTTGTCAATGCTTTTACATTTAAGGGCTTTAGCCCAGTCAAATTAATGTAATCAAAAAACAAAAAATGGAATAGTTTTGCAAATTGGCTTAAAATATCAGTTAAGGCTTCTACTTTATCATACTAAAAGTCCCCTAACGTGAGGCTTGAGCTTTCACCGCCATCTTGGATTTTAAATACAATTTTCTGGTTTTTCTAAATTATCTCATAAAGTATTAATATTTTACATACCATATGCAATTACAAAATTAAAGTACTCAAAATTTACTACAGGAATTGTATTTACAGTTTTCTTGTAACTCCAACTGTTTCAGAGAAATATGTACTTAAATATGTAATTTTTCTAATTTTTAGGTACATTTTTTTAGTTTTTCTTAATTATCTAAAAAATGATTAATATTTTACATAACATATTATAGTTGCAAATTTGAAATACACAAATTTTACTACAAAAAGTGTGTTTACTACTGTTTTGTAACTCCATCCGTTTTAGAGATATATGCACCTTAATATGATAATTTAAATTGTTGACCATTTTTCCCTGCATGTGGGCTATTAAAGAGTATATACACACTTTTCTGTTATAAGTTACAAATTATAATTCACCCTCTGATGCAATTTGTGGTTTCAAACATTTTTAGATATAGGGTTGGTCAACCTATTTTCATCATTTTATATATTTAGTGTTAACGTTTCGTAAACCTATTATAAATATATTGGCGCAGTTAAAATAAAAATAAGTTTTATAGAACTAGTCAGCATAATTTAGATGGTATATAGCTGCTTATGCCTATTAGTTGTAGTATTATTAAACTTTAGAACAAAAATACTTACAAATGTAATGTAAAACAAAGTACATGTAAAACATAAGTTTTCACACATGTTTATTTAAAACATTATTGATAGTAATAACATGGGTAAAAAGTGAAACATATTTACAATGAGTCTACTACGTCACATTCATCAAGATAGTCACCGTCCTCTACCGTCACTCCACTGAAACAAACCCCTTGACAGTTGGCGGAAGCAATAGTGCACTTTACTCCTATACTTTTCTACACCCGCATTTCAACCCACATCCAGTGACACATGAACAAAAAATCAGTTTCAAAATATGGTCTGGGGCAATTGGTTTCAGTGTCGGTATTGGTTCTAAGGGCAAGGTCGTTTTGGTCCAACCCCACGACTCAGGTGTCAAGAAATTCCCTAGCCAAGTTTGCACCTGACAGTATACTCTGTATGCGTGTTGCATAGCAGCAGCATCGGTGGGTGGTAGTGATGCTGGATTGGGTTTTAGTTTCCTTGCGGAGCTATCATAATAATAATGATAATGATCAACAAACCCTAAATCTAATAATATATATTAATGTATATCAATATTGTCCACAAATGGCATCAGAGGGTGAATTATAATTTGTAACTTATAACAGAAAAGTTTTTATATCTATACTCTTTAAAAGCCCACATACAGGGTAAAATGGACAACAATTTAAATTATTATATTAAGGTGCATATATCTCTAAAACGGATAGAGTTATACAAAAGTAGTAAACACACTTTTTGCAGTAAAATTTGTGTACTTCAAATTTGCAATTGTATATGTTATGTAAAATATTAATAATTTTTGAGATAATTAAGAAAACTAAAAAATTGTACCTAAAAATTAGAAAAATTACATACTTAAGTACATATTTCTCTGAAACAGTTGGAGTTACAAGAAAACTGTAAATACAATTTTTGTAGTAAATTTTGTGTACTTTAATTTTGTAACTGCATATGGTGTGTAAAATATTAATACTTTATGAGATAATTTAGAAAAACCAGAAAATTGTACTTAAAATCCAAGATGGCTCAAGTCTCACGTTAGGGGACTTTTAGTATGATAAAGTAGAAGCCTTAATGACATTTTAAGCCAATTTGCAAAACTATACCATTTTTTGTTTTTCTTTATGAATTTTAAAGCTAAATTGACTTAAATTTACTTACTACTAGAAATTCATTAACTAAGTAATATGCTCTTTCTATTATGCTATCTATTATTCTTTCTCTAAACTACCTAATATTTCACTTATTGTAATTACTGGATAGCCTGTTGTACCATTTCAAACCCGAATATTGTGAACTTCTTTCAAATAAAGTTAGACAGTGTTTGGGAAGTTTAAAATCAATTAGCATTTCTGGTATTACAATTCTGTTCAAATTTAGATTTTGTTGTGATTCATCTTTAATGTTATGAACCCAGCTCAAAATGTTGTATAAGTGCAGACGAGAAAGCCTATGAATTTTTAGAATTTGGAAAAGATTTACATGAGCTTAGTCATTCCCTTGCGCAAGGGGACAGGGTTTCAAACTACCTCAGGAGGAGGGTTTTGAACTACAATTTTCAAAATTTCCGCAACTTGAATTTACTGGAAAAGGGGCTTCGACTGCACTTACTTTATTGTTCAATGTTACAACTGTTCAAGTGAGTGCTATGAATGGAGAATTTCACGGAGCTCGAGCTTAAATCCAGGAAAAATACAAACTTTTCACTGTGGAATTCTATCAAATTGTAGAAGTCTTTTCCCATCCAAAACTTCAACTCTAAATGAAGAAGCCTGCAACCAATTATTTGAAAAAACTCCATGATTTTGCATGACGATTCTTCTGAAGTATGTATCAATGAAGTGAAACTTTGGCAAAGACATATTTCGGATAAGAATATCAACAGTTCCATCGAAGCTCTTGACACCTGCAATGTAAATATTTTTCCTAATGTTCACCAAATCTTGCTTGTAATGGTTGCATTACCAGTAACGACATCAACGAAAGCACCCTCTTTTCCAACATTGCGCCGATTGAAAAATTACTTGCTTTCCACCATGAGCGAAAATCGACTAATCAGATTGGCTGCACTAAACATTCATCGTATGGATGTAGTAATAAACGATTTTTTTTTCCTCCGACGCATCAATTTTATTGAAAGAATAGTTCGCTTCAAGTTTTATGTCTTCACTTGAAATAACTAAAAAATAACTTAAATAAACGGTATCAGTTAACTGACACAAACTTTCTTCCAACTTACTGTAGTCAAAATAATATTGTTTTTAATCATTTTATTTATTACTTTTTAGAACAAAACAAAAAAATAATATTCTACCTACGTCAATCGTATAAAAAAATTATTGTCCCAGGCGGGATTCGATCGCGCGACCTTTGAATTACTGGCCGAGCACGCTACCGTTGTGCTACCCCGTGCGGCCGTCGCCGCGATGCTAGATTGACAACATAAACTTGTTTATTTTTTAACATTTCCCCATAATTATAAAACGCCGAAGTTTTGATAAAAGCGGGTGGTGTCATTTTGTTTGGCAACTTAAGCACTATAAATACTGAAAATTTGATCAAAATCGTTAGAGCCGTTTTTGATAAATTTGCATTTTTGTCGTTTTTTATTGGTTTTTAGGGGTAAATTACCCTTAAAAATTAAAAATTACAAAAAATGAAAAAAACGCCTGGAGATATTAGGGTTTAGTACCTACATACCAAATTTCATGAAAATCGGACCAATAGTGTCCTCTCTGGTCGTGTATACAGACTGACAGACAGACACCACGTTAAAAACACTTTTTTGGGTTCAGGAAGCACCAAAACAAAAAATTCCACTAAAAATATTTTTGGGTTCAGGGAGCACCAACACAGATAATTGCACTAAACAATTTTTTGGGGTTCTGGGAGCACCAAAACAGATAATTCAACTGAAAATTCAAATTCGAACATTTTTACGAAAACAATACTTTCTCCATATACTACGTATAGGGTGGAGAAAGTAAAATGTATACCACTGTAATCTTAAAATTAAATATATCATATTTTATGTACACCCATTTGTTGATAGTTTTCTTTCTATACTTCCTTTTTTTAGGAAACATGATAACTCCCTCCCTCATAAGCAATTCCTGCACACTGGTCTGAGCTTAGTAACTAGAATTTGTCATTGTTCTAATTATTTTCTTCTGTAGTATAAATATTGATGCAACTCCCGAAGCAATGCCTCAAAGAATTATTTTATATCTTAGGATTGATTCATGACCCATGATACACAACTTGCAAGCATCATGCGAAACATTATCTCTTAATCGCAAAAATTGCATAGGAAATTGATCTTAATTTTTACTAAACAAAGTCCAGACGAGCCTTTTAATTAAGCCTCTCATCCATTAAAACCCCTAGAAATGTATTACCTTCGACTAAATTTACAATTTGAAATATTTGATGGTTATAATTACTAGAAGAAAATTTTATAGACCTAATCTGTTTTGTCAATATTTAATTTTAGTCCGTTTTGTTTAAGGCCAGGTTCTACCCATCGGCCATCTTGGATTCGTTGTCCAT